>CAJVQJ010000107.1:0-45711 GCA_911387685.1 Dolichovespula media
AATGACAATAATAACGACGATATTAACGATGATAATTATGACGATAACAACGAAGATAATGACGATAATAACGACGACATTATCGTCAATGATTATGACAAAATAACGACGATATTAACGACGATAATTATGAGTATAATAAGGACGATAACAACGATGATAATGACGATATTAACGACGATATTAACGACGATAATAACGACGATATTAACGACGATAATAAAGACAATAAAAAGAAGATAATGACAATAATAACGACGATATTAACGATAATATTTATGACGATAACAACGTGGATAATGACGATAATAACGACGACATTAACGACGATGATTATGACAAAATAACGACGATATTAACGACGATAATTATGAGGATGATAAGGACGATAACAACGATGATAATGACGATAATAACGACGACATTAACGACGATGATTGTGACAAAATAACGACGATATTAACGACGATAATTATGAGGATAATAAGGACGATAACAACGATGATAATGACGATATTAACGACGATATTAACGACGATAATAACGACGATATTAACGACGATAATAACGACGATAAAAAGAAGATAATGACAATAATAACGACGATATTAACGATGATAATTATGACGATAACAACGAAGATAATGACGATAATAACGACGACATTATCGTCAATGATTATGACAAAATAACGACGATATTAACGACGATAATTATGAGGATGATAAGGACGATAACAACGATGATAATGACGATAATAACGACGACATTAACGACGATGATTGTGACAAAATAACGATGATATTAACGACGATAATTATGAGGATAATAAGGACGATAACAACGATGATAATGACGATATTAACGACGATATTAACGACGATAATAACGACGATAAAAAGAAGATAATGACAATAATAACGACGATATTAACGATGATAATTATGACGATAACAACGAAGATAATGACGATAATAACGACGACATTATCGTCAATGATTATGACAAAATAACGACGATATTAACAACGATAATTATGAGGATGATAAGGACGATAACAACGATGATAATGAAGATAATAACGACGACATTAACGACGATGATTGTGACAAAATAACGACGATATTAACGACGATAATTATGAGGATAATAAGGACGATAACAACGATGATAATGACGATATTAACGACGATAATAACGACGATGATTGTGACAAAATAACGACGATATTAACGACGATAATTATGAGGATAATAAGGACGATAACAACGATGATAATGACGATATTAACGACGATATTAACGACGATAATAACGACGATATTAACGACGATAATAACGACGATAAAAAGAAGATAATGACAATAATAACGACGATATTATCGATGATATTTATGACGATAACAACGTAGATAATGACGATAATAACGACGACATTAACGACGATGATTATGACAAAATAACGACTATATTAACGACGATAATTATGAGGATAATAAGGACGATAACAATGATGATAATGACGATATTAACGACGATAATAACGACGATATTAACGACGATAATAAAGACAATAAAAAGAAGATAATGACAATAATAACGACGATATTAACGATAATATTTATGACGATAACAACGTAGATAATGACGATAATAACGACGACATTAACGACGATGATTATGACAAAATAACGACGATATTAACGACGATAATTATGAGGATAATAAGGACGATAACAACGATGATAATGACGATATTAACGACGATAATAACGACGATGATTGTGACAAAATAACGACGATATTAACGACGATAATTATGAGGATAATAAGGACGATAACAACGATGATAATGACGATATTAACGACGATATTAACGACGATAATAACGACGATATTAACGACGATAATAACGACGATAAAAAGAAGATAATGACAATAATAACGACGATATTAACGATGATAATTATGACGATAACAACGAAGATAATGACGATAATAACGACGACATTATCGTCAATGATTATGTCAAAATAACGACGATATTAACGACGATAATTATGAGGATGATAAGGACGATAACAACGATGATAATGACGATATTAACGACGATATTAACGACGATAATAACGACGATAATAAAGACAATAAAGAGAAGATAATGACAATAATAACGACGATATTAAAGATAATATTTATGACGATAACAACGTAGATAATGACGATAATAACGACGACATTAACGACGATGATTATGACAAAATAACGACGATATTAACGACGATAATTATGAGGATGATAAGGACGATAACAACGATGATAATGACGATAATAACGACGACATTAACGACGATGATTGTGACAAAATAACGACGATATTAACGACGATAATTATGAGGATAATAAGGACGATAACAACGATGATAATGACGATAATAACGACGACATTAACGACGATGATTATGACAAAATAACGACGATATTAACGACGATAATTATGAGGATGATAAGGACGATAACAACGATGATAATGACGATAATAACGACGACATTAGCGACGATGTTTATGACAAAATAACGACGATATTAACGACGATAATTATGAGGATAATAAGGACGATAACAACGATTATAATGACGATATTAACGACGATATTAACGACGATAATAACGACGTTAAAAACGACGATAAAAAGAAGATAATGACAATAATAACGACGATATTATCGATGATATTTATGACGATAACAACGTAGATAATGACGATAATAACGACGACATTAACGACGATGATTATGACAAAATAACGACGATATTAACGACGATAATTATGAGGATGATAAGGACGATAACAACGATGATAATGACGATAATAACGACGACATTAGCGACGATGATTATGACAAAATAACGACGATATTAACGACGATAATTATGAGGATGATAAGGACGATAACAACGATGATAATGACGATAATAACGACGACATTAGCGACGATGTTTATGACAAAATAACGACGATATTAACGACGATAATTATGAGGATAATAAGGACGATAACAACGATTATAATGACGATATTAACGACGATATTAACGACGATAATAACGACGTTAAAAACGACGATAAAAAGAAGATAATGACAATAATAACGACGATATTATCGATGATATTTATGACGATAACAATATAGATAATGACGATAATAACGACGACATTAACGACGATGATTATGACAAAATAACGACGATATTAACGACGATAATTATGAGGATGATAAGGACGATAACAACGATGATAATGACGATATTAACGACGATATTAACGACGATAATAACGACGTTAATAACGACGATAAAAAGAAGATAATGACAATAATAACGACGATATTATCGATGATATTTATGACGATAACAACGTAGATAATGACGATAATAACGACGACATTAACGACGATGATTATGACAAAATAACGACTATATTAACGACGATAATTATGAGGATAATAAGGACGATAACAATGATGATAATGACGATATTAACGACGATAATAACGACGATATTAACGACGATAATAACGACGATAAAAAGAAGATAATGACAATAATAACGACGATATTAACGATGATAATTATGACGATAACAACGAAGATAATGACGATAATAACGACGACATTATCGTCAATGATAATGACAAAATAACGACGATATTAACGACGATAATTATGAGGATGATAAGGACGATAACAACGATGATAATGACGATAATAACGACGACATTAACGACGATGATTGTGACAAAATAACGACGATATTAACGACGATAATTATGAGGATAATAAGGACGATAACAACGATGATAATGACGATATTAACGACGATATTAACGACGATAGTACGACGATATTAACGACGATAATAACGACGATATTAACGACGATAATAAAGACAATAAAAAGAAGATAATGACAATAATAACGACGATATTATCGATGATATTTATGACGATAACAACGATGATAATGACGATATTAACGACGATAATAACGACGATGATTGTGACAAAATAACGACGATATTAACGACGATAATTATGAGGATAATAAGGACGATAACAACGATGATAATGACGATATTAACGACGATATTAACGACGATAATAACGACGATATTAACGACGATAATAACGACGATAAAAAGAAGATAATGACAATAATAACGACGATATTAACGATGATAATTATGACGATAACAACGAAGATAATGACGATAATAACGACGATATTAAAGATAATATTTATGACGATAACAACGTAGATAATGACGATAATAACGACGACATTAACGACGATGATTATGACAAAATAACGACGATATTAACGACGATAATTATGAGGATGATAAGGACGATAACAACGATGATAATGACGATAATAACGACGACATTAACGACGATGATTGTGACAAAATAACGACGATATTAACGACGATAATTATGAGGATAATAAGGACGATAACAACGATGATAATGACGATAATAACGACGACATTAACGACGATGATTATGACAAAATAACGACGATATTAACGACGATAATTATGAGGACGATAAGGACGATAACAACGATGATAATGACGATAATAACGACGACATTAGCGACGATGTTTATGACAAAATAACGACGATATTAACGACGATAATTATGAGGATAATAAGGACGATAACAACGATTATAATGACGATATAAACGACGATATTAACGACGATAATATCGACGTTAAAAACGACGATAAAAAGAAGATAATGACAATAATAACGACGATATTATCGATGATATTTATGACGATAACAACGTAGATAATGACGATAATAACGACGACATTAACGACGATGATTATGACAAAATAACGACGATATTAACGACGATAATTATGAGGATGATAAGGACGATAACAACGATGATAATGACGATATTAACGACGATAATAACGACGATATTAACGACGATAAAAACGACGATAAAAAGAAGATAATGACAATAATAACGACGATATTAACGATGATAATTATGACGATAACAACGAAGATAATGACGATAATAACGACGACATTATCGTCAATGATAATGACAAAATAACGACGATATTAACGACGATAATTATGAGGATGATAAGGACGATAACAACGATGATAATGACGATAATAACGACGACATTAACGACGATGATTGTGACAAAATAACGACGATATTAACGACGATAATTATGAGGATAATAAGGACGATAACAACGATGATAATGACGATATTAACGACGATATTAACGACGATAGTAACGACGATATTAACGACGATAATAACGACGATATTAACGACGATAATAAAGACAATAAAAAGAAGATAATGACAATAATAACGACGATATTATCGATGATATTTATGACGATAACAACGTAGATAATGACGATAATAACGACGACATTAACGACGATGATTATGACAAAATAACGACGATATTATCGACGATAATTATGAGGATGATAAGGACGATAACAACGATGATAACGACGATATTAACGACGATAATAACGACGATATTAACGACGATAAAAACGACGATAAAAAGAAGATAATGACAATAATAACGACGATATTAACGATGATAATTATGACGATAACAACGAAGATAATGACGATAATAACGACGACATTATCGTCAATGATTATGACAAAATAACGACGATATTAACGACGATAATTATGAGTATAATAAGGACGATAACAACGATGATAATGACGATATTAACGACGATATTAACGACGATAATAACGACGATATTAACGACGATAATAAAGACAATAAAAAGAAGATAATGACAATAATAACGACGATATTAACGATAATATTTATGACGATAACAACGTGGATAATGACGATAATAACGACGACATTAACGACGATGATTATGACAAAATAACGACGATATTAACGACGATAATTATGAGGATGATAAGGACGATAACAACGATGATAATGACGATAATAACGACGACATTAACGACGATGATTGTGACAAAATAACGACGATATTAACGACGATAATTATGAGGATAATAAGGACGATAACAACGATGATAATGACGATATTAACGACGATATTAACGACGATAATAACGACGATATTAACGACGATAATAACGACGATAAAAAGAAGATAATGACAATAATAACGACGATATTAACGATGATAATTATGACGATAACAACGAAGATAATGACGATAATAACGACGACATTATCGTCAATGATTATGACAAAATAACGACGATATTAACGACGATAATTATGAGGATGATAAGGACGATAACAACGATGATAATGACGATAATAACGACGACATTAACGACGATGATTGTGACAAAATAACGATGATATTAACGACGATAATTATGAGGATAATAAGGACGATAACAACGATGATAATGACGATATTAACGACGATATTAACGACGATAATAACGACGATAAAAAGAAGATAATGACAATAATAACGACGATATTAACGATGATAATTATGACGATAACAACGAAGATAATGACGATAATAACGACGACATTATCGTCAATGATTATGACAAAATAACGACGATATTAACAACGATAATTATGAGGATGATAAGGACGATAACAACGATGATAATGAAGATAATAACGACGACATTAACGACGATGATTGTGACAAAATATCGACGATATTAACGACGATAATTATGAGGATAATAAGGACGATAACAACGATGATAATGACGATATTAACGACGATAATAACGACGATGATTGTGACAAAATAACGACGATATTAACGACGATAATTATGAGGATAATAAGGACGATAACAACGATGATAATGACGATATTAACGACGATATTAACGACGATAATAACGACGATATTAACGACGATAATAACGACGATAAAAAGAAGATAATGACAATAATAACGACGATATTATCGATGATATTTATGACGATAACAACGTAGATAATGACGATAATAACGACGACATTAACGACGATGATTATGACAAAATAACGACTATATTAACGACGATAATTATGAGGATAATAAGGACGATAACAATGATGATAATGACGATATTAACGACGATAATAACGACGATATTAACGACGATAATAAAGACAATAAAAAGAAGATAATGACAATAATAACGACGATATTAACGATAATATTTATGACGATAACAACGTAGATAATGACGATAATAACGACGACATTAACGACGATGATTATGACAAAATAACGACGATATTAACGACGATAATTATGAGGATAATAAGGACGATAACAACGATGATAATGACGATATTAACGACGATAATAACGACGATGATTGTGACAAAATAACGACGATATTAACGACGATAATTATGAGGATAATAAGGACGATAACAACGATGATAATGACGATATTAACGACGATATTAACGACGATAATAACGACGATATTAACGACGATAATAACGACGATAAAAAGAAGATAATGACAATAATAACGACGATATTAACGATGATAATTATGACGATAACAACGAAGATAATGACGATAATAACGACGACATTATCGTCAATGATTATGTCAAAATAACGACGATATTAACGACGATAATTATGAGGATGATAAGGACGATAACAACGATGATAATGACGATATTAACGACGATATTAACGACGATAATAACGACGATAATAAAGACAATAAAGAGAAGATAATGACAATAATAACGACGATATTAAAGATAATATTTATGACGATAACAACGTAGATAATGACGATAATAACGACGACATTAACGACGATGATTATGACAAAATAACGACGATATTAACGACGATAATTATGAGGATGATAAGGACGATAACAACGATGATAATGACGATAATAACGACGACATTAACGACGATGATTGTGACAAAATAACGACGATATTAACGACGATAATTATGAGGATAATAAGGACGATAACAACGATGATAATGACGATAATAACGACGACATTAACGACGATGATTATGACAAAATAACGACGATATTAACGACGATAATTATGAGGATGATAAGGACGATAACAACGATGATAATGACGATAATAACGACGACATTAGCGACGATGTTTATGACAAAATAACGACGATATTAACGACGATAATTATGAGGATAATAAGGACGATAACAACGATTATAATGACGATATTAACGACGATATTAACGACGATAATAACGACGTTAAAAACGACGATAAAAAGAAGATAATGACAATAATAACGACGATATTATCGATGATATTTATGACGATAACAACGTAGATAATGACGATAATAACGACGACATTAACGACGATGATTATGACAAAATAACGACGATATTAACGACGATAATTATGAGGATGATAAGGACGATAACAACGATGATAATGACGATAATAACGACGACATTAGCGACGATGATTATGACAAAATAACGACGATATTAACGACGATAATTATGAGGATGATAAGGACGATAACAACGATGATAATGACGATAATAACGACGACATTAGCGACGATGTTTATGACAAAATAACGACGATATTAACGACGATAATTATGAGGATAATAAGGACGATAACAACGATTATAATGACGATATTAACGACGATATTAACGACGATAATAACGACGTTAAAAACGACGATAAAAAGAAGATAATGACAATAATAACGACGATATTATCGATGATATTTATGACGATAACAATATAGATAATGACGATAATAACGACGACATTAACGACGATGATTATGACAAAATAACGACGATATTAACGACGATAATTATGAGGATGATAAGGACGATAACAACGATGATAATGACGATATTAACGACGATATTAACGACGATAATAACGACGTTAATAACGACGATAAAAAGAAGATAATGACAATAATAACGACGATATTATCGATGATATTTATGACGATAACAACGTAGATAATGACGATAATAACGACGACATTAACGACGATGATTATGACAAAATAACGACTATATTAACGACGATAATTATGAGGATAATAAGGACGATAACAATGATGATAATGACGATATTAACGACGATAATAACGACGATATTAACGACGATAATAACGACGATAAAAAGAAGATAATGACAATAATAACGACGATATTAACGATGATAATTATGACGATAACAACGAAGATAATGACGATAATAACGACGACATTATCGTCAATGATAATGACAAAATAACGACGATATTAACGACGATAATTATGAGGATGATAAGGACGATAACAACGATGATAATGACGATAATAACGACGACATTAACGACGATGATTGTGACAAAATAACGACGATATTAACGACGATAATTATGAGGATAATAAGGACGATAACAACGATGATAATGACGATATTAACGACGATATTAACGACGATAGTACGACGATATTAACGACGATAATAACGACGATATTAACGACGATAATAAAGACAATAAAAAGAAGATAATGACAATAATAACGACGATATTATCGATGATATTTATGACGATAACAACGTAGATAATGACGATAATAACGACGACATTAACGACGATGATTATGACAAAATAACGACGATATTATCGACGATAATTATGAGGATGATAAGGACGATAACAACGATGATAACGACGATATTAACGACGATAATAACGACGATATTAACGACGATAAAAACGACGATAAAAAGAAGATAATGACAATAATAACGACGATATTAACGATGATAATTATGACGATAACAACGAAGATAATGACGATAATAACGACGACATTATCGTCAATGATTATGACAAAATAACGACGATAATTATGAGTATAATAAGGACGATAACAACGATGATAATGACGATATTAACGACGATATTAACGACGATAATAACGACGATATTAACGACGATAATAAAGACAATAAAAAGAAGATAATGACAATAATAACGACGATATTAACGATAATATTTATGACGATAACAACGTAGATAATGACGATAATAACGACGACATTAACGACGATGATTATGACAAAATAACGACGATATTAACGACGATAATTATGAGGATGATAAGGACGATAACAACGATGATAATGACGATAATAACGACGACATTAACTCCGATGATTGTGACAAAATAACGACGATATTAACGACGATAATTATGAGGATAATAAGGACGATAACAACGATGATAATGACGATATTAACGACGATATTAACGACGATAATAACGACGATATTAACGACGATAATAACGACGATAAAAAGAAGATAATGACAATAATAACGACGATATTAACGATGATAATTATGACGATAACAACGAAGATAATGACGATAATAACGACGACATTATCGTCAATGATTATGACAAAATAACGACGATATTAACGACGATAATTATGAGGATGATAAGGACGATAACAACGATGATAATGACGATAATAACGACGACATTAACGACGATGATTGTGACAAAATAACGATGATATTAACGACGATAATTATGAGGATAATAAGGACGATAACAACGATGATAATGACGATATTAACGACGATATTAACGACGATAATAACGACGATAAAAAGAAGATAATGACAATAATAACGACGATATTAACGATGATAATTATGACGATAACAACGAAGATAATGACGATAATAACGACGACATTATCGTCAATGATTATGACAAAATAACGACGATATTAACGACGATAATTATGAGGATGATAAGGACGATAACAACGATGATAATGAAGATAATAACGACGACATTAACGACGATGATTGTGACAAAATAACGACGATATTAACGACGATAATTATGAGGATAATAAGGACGATAACAACGATTATAATGACGATATTAACGACGATATTAACGACGATAATAACGACGTTAAAAACGACGATAAAAAGAAGATAATGACAATAATAACGACGATATTATCGATGATATTTATGACGATAACAACGTAGATAATGACGATAATAACGACGACATTAACGACGATGATTATGACAAAATAACGACGATATTAACGACGATAATTATGAGTATGATAAGGACGATAACAACGATGATAATGACGATATTAACGACGATATTAACGACGATAATAACGACGTTAATAACGACGATAAAAAGAAGATAATGACAATAATAACGACGATATTATCGATGATATTTATGACGATAACAACGTAGATAATGACGATAATAACGACGACATTAACGACGATGATTATGACAAAATAACGACTATATTAACGACGATAATTATGAGGATAATAAGGACGATAACAATGATGATAATGACGATATTAACGACGATAATAACGACGATATTAACGACGATAATAAAGACAATAAAAAGAAGATAATGACAATAATAACGACGATATTAACGATAATATTTATGACGATAACAACGTAGATAATGACGATAATAACGACGACATTAACGACGATGATTATGACAAAATAACGACGATATTAACGACGATAATTATGAGGATAATAAGGACGATAACAACGATGATAATGACGATAATAACGACGACATTAACGACGATGATTATGACAAAATAACGACGATATTAACGACGATAATTATGAGGATGATAAGGACGATAACAACGATGATAATGACGATAATAACGACGACATTAGCGACGATGTTTATGACAAAATAACGACGATATTAACGACGATAATTATGAGGATAATAAGGACGATAACAACGATTATAATGACGATATTAACGACGATATTAACGACGATAATAACGACGTTAAAATCGACGATAAAAAGAAGATAATGACAATAATAACGACGATATTATCGATGATATTTATGACGATAACAACGTAGATAATGAAGATAATAACGACGACATTAACGACGATGATTGTGACAAAATAACGACGATATTAACGACGATAATTATGAGGATAATAAGGACGATAACAACGATTATAATGACGATATAAACGACGATATTAACGACGATAATATCGACGTTAAAAACGACGATAAAAAGAAGATAATGACAATAATAACGACGATATTATCGATGATATTTATGACGATAACAACGTAGATAATGACGATAATAACGACGACATTAACGACGATGATTATGACAAAATAACGACGATATTAACGACGATAATTATGAGGATGATAAGGACGATAACAACGATGATAATGACGATATTAACGACGATATTAACGACGATAATAACGACGTTAATAACGACGATAAAAAGAAGATAATGACAATAATAACGACGATATTATCGATGATATTTATGACGATAACAACGTAGATAATGACGATAATAACGACGACATTAACTACGATGATTATGACAAAATAACGACTATATTAACGACGATAATTATGAGGATAATAAGGACGATAACAATGATGATAATGACGATATTAACGACGATAATAACGACGATATTAACGACGATAATAAAGACAATAAAAAGAAGATAATGACAATAATAACGACGATATTAACGATAATATTTATGACGATAACAACGTAGATAATGACGATAATAACGACGACATTAACGACGATGATTATGACAAAATAACGACGATATTAACGACGATAATTATGAGGATAATAAGGACGATAACAACGATGATAACGACGATATTAACGACGATAATAACGACGATAAAAAGAAGATAATGACAATAATAACGACGATATTAACGATGATAATTATGACGACAACAACGAAGATAATGACGATAATAACGACGACATTATCGTCAATGATAATGACAAAATAACGACGATATTAACGACGATAATTATGAGGATGATAAGGACGATAACAACGATGATAATGACGATAATAACGACGACATTAACGACGATGATTGTGACAAAATAACGACGATATTAACGACGATAATTATGAGGATAATAAGGACGATAACAACGATGATAATGACGATATTAACGACGATATTAACGACGATAGTAACGACGATATTAACGACGATAATAACGACGATATTAACGACGATAATAAAGACAATAAAAAGAAGATAATGACAATAATAACGACGATATTATCGATGATATTTATGACGATAACAACGTAGATAATGACGATAATAACGACGACATTAACGACGATGATTATGACAAAATAACGACGATATTATCGACGATAATTATGAGGATGATAAGGACGATAACAACGATGATAACGACGATATTAACGACGATAATAACGACGATATTAACGACGATAAAAACGACGATAAAAAGAAGATAATGACAATAATAACGACGATATTAACGATGATAATTATGACGATAACAACGAAGATAATGACGATAATAACGACGACATTATCGTCAATGATTATGACAAAATAACGACGATATTAACGACGATAATTATGAGTATAATAAGGACGATAACAACGATGATAATGACGATATTAACGACGATATTAACGACGATAATAACGACGATATTAACGACGATAATAAAGACAATAAAAAGAAGATAATGACAATAATAACGACGATATTAACGATAATATTTATGACGATAACAACGTGGATAATGACGATAATAACGACGACATTAACGACGATGATTATGACAAAATAACGACGATATTAACGACGATAATTATGAGGATTATAAGGACGATAACAACGATGATAATGACGATAATAACGACGACATTAACGACGATGATTGTGACAAAATAACGACGATATTAACGACGATAATTATGAGGATAATAAGGACGATAACAACGATGATAATGACGATATTAACGACGATATTAACGACGATAATAACGACGATATTAACGACGATAATAACGACGATAAAAAGAAGATAATGACAATAATAACGACGATATTAACGATGATAATTATGACGATAACAACGAAGATAATGACGATAATAACGACGACATTATCGTCAATGATTATGACAAAATAACGACGATATTAACGACGATAATTATGAGGATGATAAGGACGATAACAACGATGATAATGACGATAATAACGACGACATTAACGACGATGATTGTGACAAAATAACGATGATATTAACGACGATAATTATGAGGATAATAAGGACGATAACAACGATGATAATGACGATATTAACGACGATATTAACGACGATAATAACGACGATAAAAAGAAGATAATGACAATAATAACGACGATATTAACGATGATAATTATGACGATAACAACGAAGATAATGACGATAATAACGACGACATTATCGTCAATGATTATGACAAAATAACGACGATATTAACGACGATAATTATGAGGATGATAAGGACGATAACAACGATGATAATGACGATAATAACGACGACATTAACGACGATGATTGTGACAAAATAACGACGATATTAACGACGATAATTATGAGGATAATAAGGACGATAACAACGATGATAATGACGATATTAACGACGATAATAACGACGATGATTGTGACAAAATAACGACGATATTAACGACGATAATTATGAGGATAATAAGGACGATAACAACGATGATAATGACGATATTAACGACGATATTAACGACGATAATAACGACGATATTAACGACGATAATAACGACGATAAAAAGAAGATAATGACAATAATAACGACGATATTATCGATGATATTTATGACGATAACAACGTAGATAATGACGATAATAACGACGACATTAACGACGATGATTATGACAAAATAACGACTATATTAACGACGATAATTATGAGGATAATAAGGACGATAACAATGATGATAATGACGATATTAACGACGATAATAACGACGATATTAACGACGATAATAAAGACAATAAAAAGAAGATAATGACAATAATAACGACGATATTAACGATAATATTTATGACGATAACAACGTAGATAATGACGATAATAACGACGACATTAACGACGATGATTATGACAAAATAACGACGATATTAACGACGATAATTATGAGGATAATAAGGACGATAACAACGATGATAATGACGATATTAACGACGATAATAACGACGATGATTGTGACAAAATAACGACGATATTAACGACGATAATTATGAGGATAATAAGGACGATAACAACGATGATAATGACGATATTAACGACGATATTAACGACGATAATAACGACGATATTAACGACGATAATAACGACGATAAAAAGAAGATAATGACAATAATAACGACGATATTAACGATGATAATTATGACGATAACAACGAAGATAATGACGATAATAACGACGACATTATCGTCAATGATTATGTCAAAATAACGACGATATTAACGACGATAATTATGAGGATGATAAGGACGATAACAACGATGATAATGACGATATTAACGACGATATTAACGACGATAATAACGACGATAATAAAGACAATAAAGAGAAGATAATGACAATAATAACGACGATATTAAAGATAATATTTATGACGATAACAACGTAGATAATGACGATAATAACGACGACATTAACGACGATGATTATGACAAAATAACGACGATATTAACGACGATAATTATGAGGATGATAAGGACGATAACAACGATGATAATGACGATAATAACGACGACATTAACGACGATGATTGTGACAAAATAACGACGATATTAACGACGATAATTATGAGGATAATAAGGACGATAACAACGATGATAATGACGATAATAACGACGACATTAACGACGATGATTATGACAAAATAACGACGATATTAACGACGATAATTATGAGGATGATAAGGACGATAACAACGATGATAATGACGATAATAACGACGACATTAGCGACGATGTTTATGACAAAATAACGACGATATTAACGACGATAATTATGAGGATAATAAGGACGATAACAACGATTATAATGACGATATTAACGACGATATTAACGACGATAATAACGACGTTAAAAACGACGATAAAAAGAAGATAATGACAATAATAACGACGATATTATCGATGATATTTATGAAGATAACAACGTAGATAATGACGATAATAACGACGACATTAACGACGATGATTATGACAAAATAACGACGATATTAACGACGATAATTATGAGGATGATAAGGACGATAACAACGATGATAATGACGATAATAACGACGACATTAGCGACGATGATTATGACAAAATAACGACGATATTAACGACGATAATTATGAGGATGATAAGGACGATAACAACGATGATAATGACGATAATAACGACGACATTAGCGACGATGTTTATGACAAAATAACGACGATATTAACGACGATAATTATGAGGATAATAAGGACGATAACAACGATTATAATGACGATATTAACGACGATATTAACGACGATAATAACGACGTTAAAAACGACGATAAAAAGAAGATAATGACAATAATAACGACGATATTATCGATGATATTTATGACGATAACAATATAGATAATGACGATAATAACGACGACATTAACGACGATGATTATGACAAAATAACGACGATATTAACGACGATAATTATGAGGATGATAAG
Source organism: Dolichovespula media (assembly GCA_911387685.1). Classification (NCBI taxonomy): domain Eukaryota; kingdom Metazoa; phylum Arthropoda; class Insecta; order Hymenoptera; family Vespidae; genus Dolichovespula; species Dolichovespula media. The sequence continues at coordinate 16,715 of CAJVQJ010000107.1, forward strand.
GACGATAACAACGATGATAATGACGATATTAACGACGATATTAACGACGATAATAACGACGTTAATAACGACGATAAAAAGAAGATAATGACAATAATAACGACGATATTATCGATGATATTTATGACGATAACAACGTAGATAATGACGATAATAACGACGACATTAACGACGATGATTATGACAAAATAACGACTATATTAACGACGATAATTATGAGGATAATAAGGACGATAACAATGATGATAATGACGATATTAACGACGATAATAACGACGATATTAACGACGATAATAACGACGATAAAAAGAAGATAATGACAATAATAACGACGATATTAACGATGATAATTATGACGATAACAACGAAGATAATGACGATAATAACGACGACATTATCGTCAATGATAATGACAAAATAACGACGATATTAACGACGATAATTATGAGGATGATAAGGACGATAACAACGATGATAATGACGATAATAACGACGACATTAACGACGATGATTGTGACAAAATAACGACGATATTAACGACGATAATTATGAGGATAATAAGGACGATAACAACGATGATAATGACGATATTAACGACGATATTAACGACGATAGTAACGACGATATTAACGACGATAATAACGACGATATTAACGACGATAATAAAGACAATAAAAAGAAGATAATGACAATAATAACGACGATATTATCGATGATATTTATGACGATAACAACGTAGATAATGACGATAATAACGACGACATTAACGACGATGATTATGACAAAATAACGACGATATTATCGACGATAATTATGAGGATGATAAGGACGATAACAACGATGATAACGACGATATTAACGACGATAATAACGACGATATTAACGACGATAAAAACGACGATAAAAAGAAGATAATGACAATAATAACGACGATATTAACGATGATAATTATGACGATAACAACGAAGATAATGACGATAATAACGACGACATTATCGTCAATGATTATGACAAAATAACGACGATATTAACGACGATAATTATGAGTATAATAAGGACGATAACAACGATGATAATGACGATATTAACGACGATATTAACGACGATAATAACGACGATATTAACGACGATAATAAAGACAATAAAAAGAAGATAATGACAATAATAACGACGATATTAACGATAATATTTATGACGATAACAACGTAGATAATGACGATAATAACGACGACATTAACGACGATGATTATGACAAAATAACGACGATATTAACGACGATAATTATGAGGATGATAAGGACGATAACAACGATGATAATGACGATAATAACGACGACATTAACGACGATGATTGTGACAAAATAACGACGATATTAACGACGATAATTATGAGGATAATAAGGACGATAACAACGATGATAATGACGATATTAACGACGATATTAACGACGATAATAACGACGATATTAACGACGATAATAACGACGATAAAAAGAAGATAATGACAATAATAACGACGATATTAACGATGATAATTATGACGATAACAACGAAGATAATGACGATAATAACGACGACATTATCGTCAATGATTATGACAAAATAACGACGATATTAACGACGATAATTATGAGGATGATAAGGACGATAACAACGATGATAATGACGATAATAACGACGACATTAACGACGATGATTGTGACAAAATAACGATGATATTAACGACGATAATTATGAGGATAATAAGGACGATAACAACGATGATAATGACGATATTAACGACGATATTAACGACGATAATAACGACGATAAAAAGAAGATAATGACAATAATAACGACGATATTAACGATGATAATTATGACGATAACAACGAAGATAATGACGATAATAACGACGACATTATCGTCAATGATTATGACAAAATAACGACGATATTAACGACGATAATTATGAGGATGATAAGGACGATAACAACGATGATAATGAAGATAATAACGACGACATTAACGACGATGATTGTGACAAAATAACGACGATATTAACGACGATAATTATGAGGATAATAAGGACGATAACAACGATTATAATGACGAAATTAACGACGATATTAACGACGATAATAACGACGTTAAAGACGACGATAAAAAGAAGATAATGACAATAATAACGACGATATTATCGATGATATTTATGACGATAACAACGTAGATAATGACGATAATAACGACGACATTAACGACGATGATTATGACAAAATAACGACGATATTAACGACGATAATTATGAGTATGATAAGGACGATAACAACGATGATAATGACGATATTAACGACGATATTAACGACGATAATAACGACGTTAATAACGACGATAAAAAGAAGATAATGACAATAATAACGACGATATTATCGATGATATTTATGACGATAACAACGTAGATAATGACGATAATAACGACGACATTAACGACGATGATTGTGACAAAATAACGATGATATTAACGACGATAATTATGAGGATAATAAGGACGATAACAACGATGATAATGACGATATTAACGACGATATTAACGACGATAATAACGACGATAATAACGACGTTAATAACGACGATAAAAAGAAGATAATGACAATAATAACGACGATATTATCGATGATATTTATGACGATAACAACGTAGATAATGACGATAATAACGACGACATTAACGACGATGATTATGACAAAATAACGACTATATTAACGACGATAATTATGAGGATAATAAGGACGATAACAATGATGATAATGACGATATTAACGACGATAATAACGACGATATTAACGACGATAATAAAGACAATAAAAAGAAGATAATGACAATAATAACGACGATATTAACGATAATATTTATGACGATAACAACGTAGATAATGACGATAATAACGACGACATTAACGACGATGATTATGACAAAATAACGACGATATTAACGACGATAATTATGAGGATGATAAGGACGATAACAACGATGATAATGAAGATAATAACGACGACATTAACGACGATGATTGTGACAAAATAACGACGATATTAACGACGATAATTATGAGGATAATAAGGACGATAACAACGATTATAATGACGAAATTAACGACGATATTAACGACGATAATAACGACGTTAAAGACGACGATAAAAAGAAGATAATGACAATAATAACGACGATATTATCGATGATATTTATGACGATAACAACGTAGATAATGACGATAATAACGACGACATTAACGACGATGATTATGACAAAATAACGACGATATTAACGACGATAATTATGAGTATGATAAGGACGATAACAACGATGATAATGACGATATTAACGACGATATTAACGACGATAATAACGACGTTAATAACGACGATAAAAAGAAGATAATGACAATAATAACGACGATATTATCGATGATATTTATGACGATAACAACGTAGATAATGACGATAATAACGACGACATTAACGACGATGATTATGACAAAATAACGACTATATTAACGACGATAATTATGAGGATAATAAGGACGATAACAATGATGATAATGACGATATTAACGACGATAATAACGACGATATTAACGACGATAATAAAGACAATAAAAAGAAGATAATGACAATAATAACGACGATATTAACGATAATATTTATGACGATAACAACGTAGATAATGACGATAATAACGACGACATTAACGACGATGATTATGACAAAATAACGACGATATTAACGACGATAATTATGAGGATAATAAGGACGATAACAACGATGATAATGACGATATTAACGACGATAATAACGACGATGATTGTGACAAAATAACGACGATATTAACGACGATAATTATGAGGATAATAAGGACAATAACAACGATGATAATGACGATATTAACGACGATATTAACGACGATAATAACGACGATATTAACGACGATAATAACGACGATAAAAAGAAGATAATGACAATAATAACGACGATATTAACGATGATAATTATGACGATAACAACGAAGATAATGACAATAATAACGACGACATTATCGTCAATGATTATGTCAAAATAACGACGATATTAACGACGATAATTATGAGGATGATAAGGACGATAACAACGATGATAATGACGATAATAACGACGACATTAACGACGATGATTGTGACAAAATAACGATGATATTAACGACGATAATTATGAGGATAATAAGGACGATAACAACGATGATAATGACGATATTAACGACGATATTAACGACGATAATAACGACGATAATAACGACGTTAATAACGACGATAAAAAGAAGATAATGACAATAATAACGACGATATTATCGATGATATTTATGACGATAACAACGTAGATAATGACGATAATAACGACGACATTAACGACGATGATTATGACAAAATAACGACGATATTAACGACGATAATTATGAGGATAATAAGGACGATAACAACGATGATAATGACGATATTAACGACGATATTAACGACGATAATAACGACGATAATAAAGACAATAAAGAGAAGATAATGACAATAATAACGACGATATTAAAGATAATATTTATGACGATAACAACGTAGATAATGACGATAATAACGACGACATTAACGACGATGATTATGACAAAATAACGACGATATTAACGACGATAATTATGAGGATGATAAGGACGATAACAACGATGATAATGACGATAATAACGACGACATTAATGACGATGATTGTGACAAAATAACGACGATATTAACGACGATAATTATGAGGATGATAAGGACGATAACAACGATGATAATGACGATAATAACGACGACATTAACGACGATGATTGTGACAAAATAACGACGATATTAACGACGATAATTATGAGGATAATAAGGACGATAACAACGATGATAATGACGATATTAACGACGATATTAACGACGATAATAACGACGATATTAACGACGATAATAACGACGATAAAAAGAAGATAATGACAATAATAACGACGATATTAACGATGATAATTATGACGATAACAACGATGATAATGACGATAATAACGACGACATTAACGACGATGATTGTGACAAAATAACGACGATATTATCGACGATAATTATGAGGATAATAAGGACGATAACAACGATGATAATGACGATATTAACGACGATATTAACGACGATAATAACGACGATATTAACGACGATAATAACGACGATAAAAAGAAGATAATGACAATAATAACGACGATATTAACGATGATAATTATGATGATAACAACGAAGATAATGACGATAATAACGACGACATTATCGTCAATGATTATGACAAAATAACGACGATATTAACGACGATAATTATGAGGATGATAAGGACGATAACAACGATGATAATGAAGATAATAACGACGACATTAACGACGATGATTGTGACAAAATAACGACGATATTAACGACGATAATTATGAGGATAATAAGGACGATAACAACGATTATAATGACGATATAAACGACGATATTAACGACGATAATGACGACGTTAAAAACGACGATAAAAAGAAGATAATGACAATAATAACGACGATATTATCGATGATATTTATGACGATAACAACGTAGATAATGACGATAATAACGACGACATTAACGACGATGATTATGACAAAATAACGACGATATTAACGACGATAATTATGAGGATGATAAGGACGATAACAACGATGATAATGACGATATTAACGACGATATTAACGACGATAATAACGACGTTAATAACGACGATAAAAAGAAGATAATGACAATAATAACGACGATATTATCGATGATATTTATGATGATAACAACGTAGATAATGACGATAATAACGACGACATTAACTACGATGATTATGACAAAATAACGACTATATTAACGACGATAATTATGAGGATAATAAGGACGATAACAATGATGATAATGACGATATTAACGACGATATTAACGACGATAATAACGACGTTAATAACGACGATAAAAAGAAGATAATGACAATAATAACGACGATATTATCGATGATATTTATGACGATAACAACGTAGATAATGACGATAATAACGAAGTTATTAACGACGATGATTATGACAAAATAACGACGATATTAACGACGATAATTATGAGGATAATAAGGACGATAACAACGATGATAATGACGATATTAACGACGATATTAACGACGATAATAACGACGATAATAAAGACAATAAAGAGAAGATAATGACAATAATAACGACGATATTAAAGATAATATTTATGACGATAACAACGTAGATAATGACGATAATAACGACGACATTAACGACGATGATTATGACAAAATAACGACGATATTAACGACGATAATTATGAGGATGATAAGGACGATAACAACGATGATAATGACGATAATAACGACGACATTAGCGACGATGTTTATGACAAAATAACGACGATATTAACGACGATAATTATGAGGATAATAAGGACGATAACAACGATTATAATGACGATATTAACGACGATATTAACGACGATAATAACGACGTTAAAAACGACGATAAAAAGAAGATAATGACAATAATAACGACGATATTATCGATGATATTTATGACGATAACAACGTAGATAATGACGATAATAACGACGACATTAACGACGATGATTATGAGGATAATAAGGACGATAACAACGATTATAATGACGATATTAACGACGATATTAACGACGATAATAACGACGATAAAAAGAAGATAATGACAATAATAACGACGATATTAACGATGATAATTATGACGATAACAACGAAGATAATGACGATAATAACGACGACATTATCGTCAATGATTATGACAAAATAACGACGATATTAACGACGATAATTATGAGGATGATAAGGACGATAACAACGATGATAATGAAGATAATAACGACGACATTAACGACGATGATTGTGACAAAATAACGACGATATTAACGACGATAATTATGAGGATAATAAGGACGATAACAACGATTATAATGACGATATAAACGACGATATTAACGACGATAATGACGACGTTAAAAACGACGATAAAAAGAAGATAATGACAATAATAACGACGATATTATCGATGATATTTATGACGATAACAACGTAGATAATGACGATAATAACCACGACATTAACGACGATGATTATGACAAAATAACGACGATATTAACGACGATAATTATGAGGATGATAAGGACGATAACAACGATGATAATGACGATATTAACGACGATATTAACGACGATAATAACGACGTTAATAACGACGATAAAAAGAAGATAATGACAATAATAACGACGATATTATCGATGATATTTATGATGATAACAACGTAGATAATGACGATAATAACGACGACATTAACTACGATGATTATGACAAAATAACGACTATATTAACGACGATAATTATGAGGATAATAAGGACGATAACAATGATGATAATGACGATATTAACGACGATATTAACGACGATAATAACGACGTTAATAACGACGATAAAAAGAAGATAATGACAATAATAACGACGATATTATCGATGATATTTATGACGATAACAACGTAGATAATGACGATAATAACGAAGTTATTAACGACGATGATTATGACAAAATAACGACGATATTAACGACGATAATTATGAGGATAATAAGGACGATAACAACGATGATAATGACGATATTAACGACGATATTAACGACGATAATAACGACGATAATAAAGACAATAAAGAGAAGATAATGACAATAATAACGACGATATTAAAGATAATATTTATGACGATAACAACGTAGATAATGACGATAATAACGACGACATTAACGACGATGATTATGACAAAATAACGACGATATTAACGACGATAATTATGAGGATGATAAGGACGATAACAACGATGATAATGACGATAATAACGACGACATTAGCGACGATGTTTATGACAAAATAACGACGATATTAACGACGATAATTATGAGGATAATAAGGACGATAACAACGATTATAATGACGATATTAACGACGATATTAACGACGATAATAACGACGTTAAAAACGACGATAAAAAGAAGATAATGACAATAATAACGACGATATTATCGATGATATTTATGACGATAACAACGTAGATAATGACGATAATAACGACGACATTAACGACGATGATTATGACAAAATAACGACGATATTAACGACGATAATTATGAGGATGATAAGGACGATAACAACGATGATAATGACGATAATAACGACGACATTAGCGACGATGATTATGACAAAATAACGACGATATTAACGACGATAATTATGAGGATGATAAGGACGATAACAACGATGATAATGACGATAATAACGACGACATTAGCGACGATGTTTATGACAAAATAACGACGATATTAACGACGATAATTATGAGGATAATAAGGACGATAACAACGATTATAATGACGATATTAACGACGATATTAACGACGATAATAACGACGTTAAAAACGACGATAAAAAGAAGATAATGACAATAATAACGACGATATTATCGATGATATTTATGACGATAACAATATAGATAATGACGATAATAACGACGACATTAACGACGATGATTATGGCAAAATAACGACGATATTAACGACGATAATTATGAGGATGATAAGGACGATAACAACGATGATAATGACGATATTAACGACGATAATAACGACGATATTTACGACGATAATAAAGACAATAAAAAGAAGATAATGACAATAATAACGACGATATTAACGATAATATTTATGACGATAACAACGTAGATAATGACGATAATAACGACGACATTAACGACGATGATTATGACAAAATAACGACGATATTAACGACGATAATTATGAGGATAATAAGGACGATAACAACGATGATAATGACGATATTAACGACGATAATAACGACGATAATAACGACGTTAATAACGACGATAAAAAGAAGATAATGACAATAATAACGACGATATTATCGATGATATTTATGACGATAACAACGTAGATAATGACGATAATAACGACGACATTAACGACGATGATTATGACAAAATAACGACGATATTAACGACGATAATTATGAGGATAATAAGGACGATAACAACGATCATAATGACGATATTAACGACGATATTAACGACGTTAATAACGACGATATTAACGACGATAATAAAGACAATAAAAAGAAGATAATAACAATAATAACGACGATATTAAAGATAATATTTATGACGATAACAACGTAGATAATGACGATAATAACGACGACATTAGCGACGATGATTATGACAAAATAACGACGATATTAACGACGATAATTATGAGGATGATAAGGACGATAACAACGATGATAATGACGATAATAACGACGACATTAGCGACGATGTTTATGACAAAATAACGACGATATTAACGACGATAATTATGAGGATAATAAGGACGATAACAACGATTATAATGACGATATTAACGACGATATTAACGACGATAATAACGACGTTAAAAACGACGATAAAAAGAAGATAATGACAATAATAACGACGATATTATCGATGATATTTATGACGATAACAATATAGATAATGACGATAATAACGACGACATTAACGACGATGATTATGACAAAATAACGACGATATTAACGACGATAATTATGAGGATGATAAGGACGATAACAACGATGATAATGACGATATTAACGACGATATTAACGACGATAATAACGACGTTAAAAACGACGATAAAAAGAAGATAATGACAATAATAACGACGATATTATCGATGATATTTATGACGATAACAATATAGATAATGACGATAATAACGACGACATTAACGACGATGATTATGACAAAATAACGACGATATTAACGACGATAATTATGAGGATGATAAGGACGATAACAACGATGATAATGACGATAATAACGACGACATTAGCGACGATGTTTATGACAAAATAACGACGATATTAACGACGATAATTATGAGGATAATAAGGACGATAACAACGATTATAATGACGATATTAACGACGATATTAACGACGATAATAACGACGTTAAAAACGACGATAAAAAGAAGATAATGACAATAATAACGACGATATTATCGATGATATTTATGACGATAACAACGTAGATAATGACGATAATAACGACGACATTAACGACGATGATTATGACAAAATAACGACGATATTAACGACGATAATTATGAGGATGATAAGGACGATAACAACGATGATAATGACGATAATAACGACGACATTAGCGACGATGATTATGACAAAATAACGACGATATTAACGACGATAATTATGAGGATGATAAGGACGATAACAACGATGATAATGACGATAATAACGACGACATTAGCGACGATGTTTATGACAAAATAACGACGATATTAACGACGATAATTATGAGGATAATAAGGACGATAACAACGATTATAATGACGATATTAACGACGATATTAACGACGATAATAACGACGTTAAAAACGACGATAAAAAGAAGATAATGACAATAATAACGACGATATTATCGATGATATTTATGACGATAACAATATAGATAATGACGATAATAACGACGACATTAACGACGATGATTATGACAAAATAACGACGATATTAACGACGATAATTATGAGGATGATAAGGACGATAACAACGATGATAATGACGATATTAACGACGATAATAACGACGATATTTACGACGATAATAAAGACAATAAAAAGAAGATAATGACAATAATAACGACGATATTAACGATAATATTTATGACGATAACAACGTAGATAATGACGATAATAACGACGACATTAACGACGATGATTATGACAAAATAACGACGATATTAACGACGATAATTATGAGGATAATAAGGACGATAACAACGATGATAATGACGATATTAACGACGATAATAACGACGATAATAACGACGTTAATAACGACGATAAAAAGAAGATAATGACAATAATAACGACGATATTATCGATGATATTTATAACGATAACAACGTAGATAATGACGATAATAACGACGACATTAACGACGATGATTATGACAAAATAACGACGATATTAACGACGATAATTATGAGGATAATAAGGACGATAACAACGATCATAATGACGATATTAACGACGATATTAACGACGTTAATAACGACGATATTAACGACGATAATAAAGACAATAAAAAGAAGATAATAACAATAATAACGACGATATTAAAGATAATATTTATGACGATAACAACGTAGATAATGACGATAATAACGACGACATTAACGACGATGATTATGACAAAATAACGACGATATTAACGACGATAATTATGAGGATGATAAGGACGATAACAACGATGATAATGACGATAATAACGACGACATTAGCGACGATGTTTATGACAAAATAACGACGATATTAACGACGATAATTATGAGGATAATAAGGACGATAACAACGATTATAATGACGATATTAACGACGATATTAACGACGATAATAACGACGTTAAAAACGACGATAAAAAGAAGATAATGACAATAATAACGACGATATTATCGATGATATTTATGACGATAACAACGTAGATAATGACGATAATAACGACGACATTAACGACGATGATTATGACAAAATAACGACGATATTAACGACGATAATTATGAGGATGATAAGGACGATAACAACGATGATAATGACGATAATAACGACGACATTAGCGACGATGATTATGACAAAATAACGACGATATTAACGACGATAATTATGAGGATGATAAGGACGATAACAACGATGATAATGACGATAATAACGACGACATTAGCGACGATGTTTATGACAAAATAACGACGATATTAACGACGATAATTATGAGGATAATAAGGACGATAACAACGATTATAATGACGATATTAACGACGATATTAACGACGATAATAACGACGTTAAAAACGACGATAAAAAGAAGATAATGACAATAATAACGACGATATTATCGATGATATTTATGACGATAACAATATAGATAATGACGATAATAACGACGACATTAACGACGATGATTATGACAAAATAACGACGATATTAACGACGATAATTATGAGGATGATAAGGACGATAACAACGATGATAATGACGATATTAACGACGATAATAACGACGATATTTACGACGATAATAAAGACAATAAAAAGAAGATAATGACAATAATAACGACGATATTAACGATAATATTTATGACGATAACAACGTAGATAATGACGATAATAACGACGACATTAACGACGATGATTATGACAAAATAACGACGATATTAACGACGATAATTATGAGGATAATAAGGACGATAACAACGATGATAATGACGATATTAACGACGATAATAACGACGATAATAACGACGTTAATAACGACGATAAAAAGAAGATAATGACAATAATAACGACGATATTATCGATGATATTTATAACGATAACAACGTAGATAATGACGATAATAACGACGACATTAACGACGATGATTATGACAAAATAACGACGATATTAACGACGATAATTATGAGGATAATAAGGACGATAACAACGATCATAATGACGATATTAACGACGATATTAACGACGTTAATAACGACGATATTAACGACGATAATAAAGACAATAAAAAGAAGATAATAACAATAATAACGACGATATTAAAGATAATATTTATGACGATAACAACGTAGATAATGACGATAATAACGACGACATTAACGACGATGATTATGACAAAATAACGACGATATTAACGACGATAATTATGAGGATGATAAGGACGATAACAACGATGATAATGACGATAATAACGACGACATTAGCGACGATGTTTATGACAAAATAACGACGATATTAACGACGATAATTATGAGGATAATAAGGACGATAACAACGATTATAATGACGATATTAACGACGATATTAACGACGATAATAACGACGTTAAAAACGACGATAAAAAGAAGATAATGACAATAATAACGACGATATTATCGATGATATTTATGACGATAACAACGTAGATAATGACGATAATAACGACGACATTAACGACGATGATTATGACAAAATAACGACGATATTAACGACGATAATTATGAGGATGATAAGGACGATAACAACGATGATAATGACGATAATAACGACGACATTAGCGACGATGATTATGACAAAATAACGACGATATTAACGACGATAATTATGAGGATGATAAGGACGATAACAACGATGATAATGACGATAATAACGACGACATTAGCGACGATGTTTATGACAAAATAACGACGATATTAACGACGATAATTATGAGGATAATAAGGACGATAACAACGATTATAATGACGATATTAACGACGATATTAACGACGATAATAACGACGTTAAAAACGACGATAAAAAGAAGATAATGACAATAATAACGACGATATTATCGATGATATTTATGACGATAACAATATAGATAATGACGATAATAACGACGACATTAACGACGATGATTATGACAAAATAACGACGATATTAACGACGATAATTATGAGGATGATAAGGACGATAACAACGATGATAATGACGATATTAACGACGATATTAACGACGATAATAACGACGTTAATAACGACGATAAAAAGAAGATAATGACAATAATAACGACGATATTATCGATGATATTTATGACGATAACAACGTAGATAATGACGATAATAACGACGACATTAACGACGATGATTATGACAAAATAACGACGATATTAACGACGATAATTATGAGGATCATAAGGACGATAACAACGATGATAATGACGATATTAACGACGATAATAACGACGATAATAACGACGTTAATAACGACGATAAAAAGAAGATAATGACAATAATAACGACGATATTATCGATGATATTTATGACGATAACAACGTAGATAATGACGATAATAACGACGACATTAACGACGATGATTATGACAAAATAACGACGATATTAACGACGATAATTATGAGGATAATAAGGACGATAACAACGATCATAATGACGATATTAACGACGATATTAACGACGTTAATAACGACGATATTAACGACGATAATAAAGACAATAAAAAGAAGATAATAACAATAATAACGACGATATTAAAGATAATATTTATGACGATAACAACGTAGATAATGACGATAATAACGACGACATTAACGACGATGATTATGACAAAATAACGACGATATTAACGACGATAATTATGAGGATGATAAGGACGATAACAACGATGATAATGACGATAATAACGACGACATTAGCGACGATGTTTATGACAAAATAACGACGATATTAACGACGATAATTATGAGGATAATAAGGACGATAACAACGATTATAATGACGATATTAACGACGATATTAACGACGATAATAACGACGTTAAAAACGACGATAAAAAGAAGATAATGACAATAATAACGACGCTATTATCGATGATATTTATGACGATAACAACGTAGATAATGACGATAATAACGACGACATTAACGACGATGATTATGACAAAATAACGACGATATTAACGACGATAATTATGAGGATGATAAGGACGATAACAACGATGATAATGACGATAATAACGACGACATTAGCGACGATGATTATGACAAAATAACGACGATATTAACGACGATAATTATGAGGATGATAAGGACGATAACAACGATGATAATGACGATAATAACGACGACATTAGCGACGATGTTTATGACAAAATAACGACGATATTAACGACGATAATTATGAGGATAATAAGGACGATAACAACGATTATAATGACGATATTAACGACGATATTAACGACGATAATAACGACGTTAAAAACGACGATAAAAAGAAGATAATGACAATAATAACGACGATATTATCGATGATATTTATGACGATAACAATATAGATAATGACGATAATAACGACGACATTAACGACGATGATTATGACAAAATAACGACGATATTAACGACGATAATTATGAGGATGATAAGGACGATAACAACGATGATAATGACGATATTAACGACGATATTAACGACGATAATAACGACGTTAATAACGACGATAAAAAGAAGATAATGACAATAATAACGACGATATTATCGATGATATTTATGACGATAACAACGTAGATAATGACGATAATAACGACGACATTAACGACGATGATTATGACAAAATAACGACTATATTAACGACGATAATTATGAGGATAATAAGGACGATAACAATGATGATAATGACGATATTAACGACGATAATAACGACGATATTAACGACGATAATAAAGACAATAAAAAGAAGATAATGACAATAATAACGACGATATTAACGATAATATTTATGACGATAACAACGATGATAATGACGATAATAACGACGACATTAACGACGATGATTATGACAAAATAACGACGATATTAACGACGATAATTAAGAGGATGATAAGGACGATAACAACGATGATAATGACGATAATAACGACGACATTAGCGACGATGTTTATGACAAAATAACGACGATTATTATGAGGATAATAAGGACGATAACAACGATTATAATGACGATATTAACGACGATAATAACGACGATAATAACGACGTTAAAAACGACGATAAAAAGAAGATAATGACAATAATAACGACGATATTATCGATGATATTTATGACGATATCAACGTAGATAATGACGATAATAACGACGACATTAACGACGATGATTATGACAAAATAACGACGATATTAACGACGATAATTATGAGGATGATAAGGATGATAACAACGATGATAATGACGATAATAACGACGACATTAGCGACGATGTTTATGACAAAATAACGACGATATTAACGACGATAATTATGAGGATAATAAGGACGATAACAACGATTATAATGACGATATTAACGACGACATTAGCGACGATGTTTATGACAAAATAACGACGATATTAACGACGATAATTATGAGCATAATAAGGACGATAACAACGATTATAATGACGATATTAACGACGATATTAACGACGATAATAACGACGTTAAAAACGACGATAAAAAGAAGATAATGACAATAATAACGACGATTTTATCGATGATATTTATGACGATAACAACGTAGATAATGACGATAATAACGACGACATTAACGACGATGATTATGACAAAATAACGACGATATTAACGACGATAATTATGAGGATAATAAGGACGATAACAACGATGATAATGACGATATTAACGACGATAATAACGACGATAATAACGACGTTAATAACGACGATAATAACGACGATAAAAAGAAGATAATGACAATAATAACGACGATATTAACGATGATAATTATGACGATAACAACGAAGATAATGACGATAATAACGACGACATTATCGTCAATGATTATGACAAAATAACGACGATATTAACGACGATAATTATGAGGATGATAAGGACGATAACAACGATGATAATGACGATAATAACGACGACATTAGCGACGATGTTTATGACAAAATAACGACGATATTAACGACGATAATTATGAGGATAATAAGGACGATAACAACGATTATAATGACGATATTAACGACGATATTAACGACGATAATAACGACGTTAAAAACGACGATAAAAAGAAGATAATGACAATAATAACGACGATATTATCGATGATATTTATGACGATAACAACGTAGATAATGACGATAATAACGACGACATTAACGACGATGATTATGACAAAATAACGACGATATTAACGACGATAATTATGAGGATAATAAGGACGATAACAACGATGATAATGACGATATTAACGACGATATTAACGACGTTAATAACGACGATATTAACGACGATAATAAAGACAATAAAAAGAAGATAATAACAATAATAACGACGATATTAAAGATAATATTTATGACGATAACAACGTAGATAATGACGATAATAACGACGACATTAACGACGATGATTATGACAAAATAACGACGATATTAACGACGATAATTATGAGGATGATAAGGACGATAACAACGATGATAATGACGATAATAACGACGACATTAGCGACGATGTTTATGACAAAATAACGACGATATTAACGACGATAATTATGAGGATAATAAGGACGATAACAACGATTATAATGACGATATTAACGACGATATTAACGACGATAATAACGACGTTAAAAAAGACGATAAAAAGAAGATAATGACAATAATAACGACGATATTATCGATGATATTTATGACGATAACAACGTAGATAATGACGATAATAACGACGACATTAACGACGATGATTATGACAAAATAACGACGATATTAACGACGATAATTATGAGGATGATAAGGACGATAACAACGATGATAATGACGATAATAACGACGACATTAACGACGATGATTGTGACAAAATAACGACGATATTAACGACGATAATTATGAGGATAATAAAGACGATAACAACGATGATAATGACGATATTAACGACGATATTAACGACGATAATAACGACGATATTAACGACGATAATAACGACGATAAAAAGAAGATAATGACAATAATAACGACGATATTAACGATGATAATTATGACGATAACAACGAAGATAATGACGATAATAACGACGACATTATCGTCAATGATTATGACAAAATAACGACGATATTAACGACGATAATTATGAGGATGATAAGGATGATAACAACGATGATAATGACGATAATAACGACGACATTAGCGACGATGTTTATGACAAAATAACGACGATATTAACGACGATAATTATGAGGATAATAAGGACGATAACAACGATTATAATGACGATATTAACGACGATATTAACGACGATAATAACGACGTTAAAAACGACGATAAAAAGAAGATAATGACAATAATAACGACGATATTATCGATGATATTTATGACGATAACAATATAGATAATGACGATAATAACGACGACAATAACGACGATGATTATGACAAAATAACGACGATATTAACGACGATAATTATGAGGATGATAAGGACGATAACAACGATGATAATGACGATATTAACGACGATATTAACGACGATAATAACGACGTTAATAACGACGATAAAAAGAAGATAATGACAATAATAACGACGATATTATCGATGATATTTATGACGATAACAACGTAGATAATGACGATAATAACGACGACATTAACGACGATGATTATGACAAAATAACGACAATATTAACGACGATAATTATGAGGATAATAAGGACGATAACAATGATGATAATGACGATATTAACGACGATAATAACGACGATATTAACGACGATAATAAAGACAATAAAAAGAAGATAATGACAATAATAACGACGATATTAACGATAATATTTATGACGATAACAACGTAGATAATGACGATAATAACGACGACATTAACGACGATGATTATGACAAAATAACGACGATATTAACGACGATAATTATGAGGATGATAAGGACGATAACAACGATGATAATGACGATAATAACGACGACATTAACGACGATGATTGTGACAAAATAACGACGATATTAACGACGATAATTATGAGGATAATAAGGACGATAACAACGATGATAATGACGATATTAACGACGATATTAACGACGATAATAACGACGATATTAACGACGATAATAACGACGATAAAAAGAAGATGATGACAATAATAACGACGATATTAACGATGATAATTATGACGATAACAACGAAGATAATGACGATAATAACGACGACATTATCGTCAATGATTATGACAAAATAACGACGATAATTATGAGGATGATAAGGATGATAACAACGATGATAATGACGATAATAACGACGACATTAGCGACGATGTTTATGACAAAATAACGACGATATTAACGACGATAATTATGAGGATAATAAGGACGATAACAACGATTATAATGACGATATTAACGACGACATTAGCGACGATGTTTATGACAAAATAACGACGATATTAACGACGATAATTATGAGGATAATAAGGACGATAACAACGATTATAATGACGATATTAACGACGATATTAACGACGATAATAACGACGTTAAAAACGACGATAAAAAGAAGATAATGACAATAATAACGACGATATTATCGATGATATTTATGACGATAACAATATAGATAATGACGATAATAACGACGACATTAACGACGATGATTATGACAAAATAACGACGATATTAACGACGATAATTATGAGGATAATAAGGACGATAACAACGATGATAATGACGATATTAACGACGATAATAACGACGATAATAACGACGTTAATAACGACGATAAAAAGAAGATAATGACAATAATAACGACGATATTATCGATGATATTTATAACGATAACAACGTAGATAATGACGATAATAACGACGACATTAACGACGATGATTATGACAAAATAACGACGATATTAACGACGATAATTATGAGGATAATAAGGACGATAACAACGATCATAATGACGATATTAACGACGATATTAACGACGTTAATAACGACGATATTAACGACGATAATAAAGACAATAAAAAGAAGATAATAACAATAATAACGACGATATTAAAGATAATATTTATGACGATAACAACGTAGATAATGACGATAATAACGACGACATTAACGACGATGATTATGACAAAATAACGACGATATTAACGACGATAATTATGAGGATGATAAGGACGATAACAACGATGATAATGACGATAATAACGACGACATTAGCGACGATGTTTATGACAAAATAACGACGATATTAACGACGATAATTATGAGGATAATAAGGACGATAACAACGATTATAATGACGATATTAACGACGATATTAACGACGATAATAACGACGTTAAAAACGACGATAAAAAGAAGATAATGACAATAATAACGACGATATTATCGATGATATTTATGACGATAACAACGTAGATAATGACGATAATAACGACGACATTAACGACGATGATTATGACAAAATAACGACGATATTAACGACGATAATTATGAGGATGATAAGGACGATAACAACGATGATAATGACGATAATAACGACGACATTAGCGACGATGATTATGACAAAATAACGACGATATTAACGACGATAATTATGAGGATGATAAGGACGATAACAACGATGATAATGACGATAATAACGACGACATTAGCGACGATGTTTATGACAAAATAACGACGATATTAACGACGATAATTATGAGGATAATAAGGACGATAACAACGATTATAATGACGATATTAACGACGATATTAACGACGATAATAACGACGTTAAAAACGACGATAAAAAGAAGATAATGACAATAATAACGACGATATTATCGATGATATTTATGACGATAACAATATAGATAATGACGATAATAACGACGACATTAACGACGATGATTATGACAAAATAACGACGATATTAACGACGATAATTATGAGGATGATAAGGACGATAACAACGATGATAATGACGATATTAACGACGATATTAACGACGATAATAACGACGTTAATAACGACGATAAAAAGAAGATAATGACAATAATAACGACGATATTATCGATGATATTTATGACGATAACAACGTAGATAATGACGATAATAACGACGACATTAACGACGATGATTATGACAAAATAACGACGATATTAACGACGATAATTATGAGGATCATAAGGACGATAACAACGATGATAATGACGATATTAACGACGATAATAACGACGATAAT
This sequence comes from Dolichovespula media, assembly GCA_911387685.1. Lineage (NCBI taxonomy): Eukaryota > Metazoa > Arthropoda > Insecta > Hymenoptera > Vespidae > Dolichovespula > Dolichovespula media. The sequence continues at coordinate 37,666 of CAJVQJ010000107.1, forward strand.
AACGACGTTAATAACGACGATAAAAAGAAGATAATGACAATAATAACGACGATATTATCGATGATATTTATGACGATAACAACGTAGATAATGACGATAATAACGACGACATTAACGACGATGATTATGACAAAATAACGACGATATTAACGACGATAATTATGAGGATAATAAGGACGATAACAACGATCATAATGACGATATTAACGACGATATTAACGACGTTAATAACGACGATATTAACGACGATAATAAAGACAATAAAAAGAAGATAATAACAATAATAACGACGATATTAAAGATAATATTTATGACGATAACAACGTAGATAATGACGATAATAACGACGACATTAACGACGATGATTATGACAAAATAACGACGATATTAACGACGATAATTATGAGGATGATAAGGACGATAACAACGATGATAATGACGATAATAACGACGACATTAGCGACGATGTTTATGACAAAATAACGACGATATTAACGACGATAATTATGAGGATAATAAGGACGATAACAACGATTATAATGACGATATTAACGACGATATTAACGACGATAATAACGACGTTAAAAACGACGATAAAAAGAAGATAATGACAATAATAACGACGCTATTATCGATGATATTTATGACGATAACAACGTAGATAATGACGATAATAACGACGACATTAACGACGATGATTATGACAAAATAACGACGATATTAACGACGATAATTATGAGGATGATAAGGACGATAACAACGATGATAATGACGATAATAACGACGACATTAGCGACGATGATTATGACAAAATAACGACGATATTAACGACGATAATTATGAGGATGATAAGGACGATAACAACGATGATAATGACGATAATAACGACGACATTAGCGACGATGTTTATGACAAAATAACGACGATATTAACGACGATAATTATGAGGATAATAAGGACGATAACAACGATTATAATGACGATATTAACGACGATATTAACGACGATAATAACGACGTTAAAAACGACGATAAAAAGAAGATAATGACAATAATAACGACGATATTATCGATGATATTTATGACGATAACAATATAGATAATGACGATAATAACGACGACATTAACGACGATGATTATGACAAAATAACGACGATATTAACGACGATAATTATGAGGATGATAAGGACGATAACAACGATGATAATGACGATATTAACGACGATATTAACGACGATAATAACGACGTTAATAACGACGATAAAAAGAAGATAATGACAATAATAACGACGATATTATCGATGATATTTATGACGATAACAACGTAGATAATGACGATAATAACGACGACATTAACGACGATGATTATGACAAAATAACGACTATATTAACGACGATAATTATGAGGATAATAAGGACGATAACAATGATGATAATGACGATATTAACGACGATAATAACGACGATATTAACGACGATAATAAAGACAATAAAAAGAAGATAATGACAATAATAACGACGATATTAACGATAATATTTATGACGATAACAACGATGATAATGACGATAATAACGACGACATTAACGACGATGATTATGACAAAATAACGACGATATTAACGACGATAATTAAGAGGATGATAAGGACGATAACAACGATGATAATGACGATAATAACGACGACATTAGCGACGATGTTTATGACAAAATAACGACGATTATTATGAGGATAATAAGGACGATAACAACGATTATAATGACGATATTAACGACGATAATAACGACGATAATAACGACGTTAAAAACGACGATAAAAAGAAGATAATGACAATAATAACGACGATATTATCGATGATATTTATGACGATATCAACGTAGATAATGACGATAATAACGACGACATTAACGACGATGATTATGACAAAATAACGACGATATTAACGACGATAATTATGAGGATGATAAGGATGATAACAACGATGATAATGACGATAATAACGACGACATTAGCGACGATGTTTATGACAAAATAACGACGATATTAACGACGATAATTATGAGGATAATAAGGACGATAACAACGATTATAATGACGATATTAACGACGACATTAGCGACGATGTTTATGACAAAATAACGACGATATTAACGACGATAATTATGAGCATAATAAGGACGATAACAACGATTATAATGACGATATTAACGACGATATTAACGACGATAATAACGACGTTAAAAACGACGATAAAAAGAAGATAATGACAATAATAACGACGATTTTATCGATGATATTTATGACGATAACAACGTAGATAATGACGATAATAACGACGACATTAACGACGATGATTATGACAAAATAACGACGATATTAACGACGATAATTATGAGGATAATAAGGACGATAACAACGATGATAATGACGATATTAACGACGATAATAACGACGATAATAACGACGTTAATAACGACGATAATAACGACGATAAAAAGAAGATAATGACAATAATAACGACGATATTAACGATGATAATTATGACGATAACAACGAAGATAATGACGATAATAACGACGACATTATCGTCAATGATTATGACAAAATAACGACGATATTAACGACGATAATTATGAGGATGATAAGGACGATAACAACGATGATAATGACGATAATAACGACGACATTAGCGACGATGTTTATGACAAAATAACGACGATATTAACGACGATAATTATGAGGATAATAAGGACGATAACAACGATTATAATGACGATATTAACGACGATATTAACGACGATAATAACGACGTTAAAAACGACGATAAAAAGAAGATAATGACAATAATAACGACGATATTATCGATGATATTTATGACGATAACAACGTAGATAATGACGATAATAACGACGACATTAACGACGATGATTATGACAAAATAACGACGATATTAACGACGATAATTATGAGGATAATAAGGACGATAACAACGATGATAATGACGATATTAACGACGATATTAACGACGTTAATAACGACGATATTAACGACGATAATAAAGACAATAAAAAGAAGATAATAACAATAATAACGACGATATTAAAGATAATATTTATGACGATAACAACGTAGATAATGACGATAATAACGACGACATTAACGACGATGATTATGACAAAATAACGACGATATTAACGACGATAATTATGAGGATGATAAGGACGATAACAACGATGATAATGACGATAATAACGACGACATTAGCGACGATGTTTATGACAAAATAACGACGATATTAACGACGATAATTATGAGGATAATAAGGACGATAACAACGATTATAATGACGATATTAACGACGATATTAACGACGATAATAACGACGTTAAAAAAGACGATAAAAAGAAGATAATGACAATAATAACGACGATATTATCGATGATATTTATGACGATAACAACGTAGATAATGACGATAATAACGACGACATTAACGACGATGATTATGACAAAATAACGACGATATTAACGACGATAATTATGAGGATGATAAGGACGATAACAACGATGATAATGACGATAATAACGACGACATTAACGACGATGATTGTGACAAAATAACGACGATATTAACGACGATAATTATGAGGATAATAAAGACGATAACAACGATGATAATGACGATATTAACGACGATATTAACGACGATAATAACGACGATATTAACGACGATAATAACGACGATAAAAAGAAGATAATGACAATAATAACGACGATATTAACGATGATAATTATGACGATAACAACGAAGATAATGACGATAATAACGACGACATTATCGTCAATGATTATGACAAAATAACGACGATATTAACGACGATAATTATGAGGATGATAAGGATGATAACAACGATGATAATGACGATAATAACGACGACATTAGCGACGATGTTTATGACAAAATAACGACGATATTAACGACGATAATTATGAGGATAATAAGGACGATAACAACGATTATAATGACGATATTAACGACGATATTAACGACGATAATAACGACGTTAAAAACGACGATAAAAAGAAGATAATGACAATAATAACGACGATATTATCGATGATATTTATGACGATAACAATATAGATAATGACGATAATAACGACGACAATAACGACGATGATTATGACAAAATAACGACGATATTAACGACGATAATTATGAGGATGATAAGGACGATAACAACGATGATAATGACGATATTAACGACGATATTAACGACGATAATAACGACGTTAATAACGACGATAAAAAGAAGATAATGACAATAATAACGACGATATTATCGATGATATTTATGACGATAACAACGTAGATAATGACGATAATAACGACGACATTAACGACGATGATTATGACAAAATAACGACAATATTAACGACGATAATTATGAGGATAATAAGGACGATAACAATGATGATAATGACGATATTAACGACGATAATAACGACGATATTAACGACGATAATAAAGACAATAAAAAGAAGATAATGACAATAATAACGACGATATTAACGATAATATTTATGACGATAACAACGTAGATAATGACGATAATAACGACGACATTAACGACGATGATTATGACAAAATAACGACGATATTAACGACGATAATTATGAGGATGATAAGGACGATAACAACGATGATAATGACGATAATAACGACGACATTAACGACGATGATTGTGACAAAATAACGACGATATTAACGACGATAATTATGAGGATAATAAGGACGATAACAACGATGATAATGACGATATTAACGACGATATTAACGACGATAATAACGACGATATTAACGACGATAATAACGACGATAAAAAGAAGATGATGACAATAATAACGACGATATTAACGATGATAATTATGACGATAACAACGAAGATAATGACGATAATAACGACGACATTATCGTCAATGATTATGACAAAATAACGACGATAATTATGAGGATGATAAGGATGATAACAACGATGATAATGACGATAATAACGACGACATTAGCGACGATGTTTATGACAAAATAACGACGATATTAACGACGATAATTATGAGGATAATAAGGACGATAACAACGATTATAATGACGATATTAACGACGACATTAGCGACGATGTTTATGACAAAATAACGACGATATTAACGACGATAATTATGAGGATAATAAGGACGATAACAACGATTATAATGACGATATTAACGACGATATTAACGACGATAATAACGACGTTAAAAACGACGATAAAAAGAAGATAATGACAATAATAACGACGATATTATCGATGATATTTATGACGATAACAATATAGATAATGACGATAATAACGACGACATTAACGACGATGATTATGACAAAATAACGACGATATTAACGACGATAATTATGAGGATGATAAGGACGATAACAACGATGATAATGACGATATTAACGACGATAATAACGACGATATTTACGACGATAATAAAGACAATAAAAAGAAGATAATGACAATAATAACGACGATATTAACGATAATATTTATGACGATAACAACGTAGATAATGACGATAATAACGACGACATTAACGACGATGATTATGACAAAATAACGACGATATTAACGACGATAATTATGAGGATAATAAGGACGATAACAATGATGATAATGACGATATTAACGACGATAATAACGACGATATTAACGACGATAATAAAGACAATAAAAAGAAGATAATGACAATAATAACGACGATATTAACGATAATATTTATGACGATAACAACGTAGATAATGACGATAATAACGACGACATTAACGACGATGATTATGACAAAATAACGACGATATTAACGACGATAATTATGAGGATAATAAGGACGATAACAACGATGATAATGACGATATTAACGACGATAATAACGACGATAATAACGACGTTAATAACGACGATAAAAAGAAGATAATGACAATAATAACGACGATATTATCGATGATATTTATGACGATAACAACGTAGATAATGACGATAATAACGACGACATTAACGACGATGATTATGACAAAATAACGACGATATTAACGACGATAATTATGAGGATAATAAGGACGATAACAACGATCATAATGACTATATTAACGACGATATTAACGACGTTAATAACGACGATATTAACGACGATAATAAAGACAATAAAAAGAAGATAATAACAATAATAACGACGATATTAAAGATAATATTTATGACGATAACAACGTAGATAATGACGATAATAACGACGACATTAACGACGATGATTATGACAAAATAACGACGATATTAACGACGATAATTATGAGGATGATAAGGACGATAACAACGATGATAATGACGATAATAACGACGACATTAGCGACGATGTTTATGACAAAATAACGACGATATTAACGACGATAATTATGAGGATAATAAGGACGATAACAACGATTATAATGACGATATTAACGACGATACTAACGACGATAATAACGACGTTAAAAACGACGATAAAAAGAAGATAATGACAATAATAACGACGATATTATCGATGATATTTATGACGATAACAACGTAGATAATGACGATAATAACGACGACATTAACGACGATGATTATGACAAAATAACGACGATATTAACGACGATAATTATGAGGATGATAAGGACGATAACAACGATGATAATGACGATAATAACGACGACATTAGCGACGATGATTATGACAAAATAACGACGATATTAACGACGATAATTATGAGGATGATAAGGACGATAACAACGATGATAATGACGATAATAACGACGACATTAGCGACGATGTTTATGACAAAATAACGACGATATTAACGACGATAATTATGAGGATAATAAGGACGATAACAACGATTATAATGACGATATTAACGACGATATTAACGACGATAATAACGACGTTAAAAACGACGATAAAAAGAAGATAATGACAATAATAACGACGATATTATCGATGATATTTATGACGATAACAACGTAGATAATGACGATAATAACGACGACATTAACGACGATGATTATGACAAAATAACGACGATATTAACGACGATAATTATGAGGATAATAAGGACGATAACAACGATGATAATGACGATATTAACGACGATAATAACGACGATAATAACGACGTTAATAACGACGATAATAACGACGATAAAAAGAAGATAATGACAATAATAACGACGATATTAACGATGATAATTATGACGATAACAACGAAGATAATGACGATAATAACGACGACATTATCGTCAATGATTATGACAAAATAACGACGATATTAACGACGATAATTATGAGGATGATAAGGACGATAACAACGATGATAATGACGATAATAACGACGACATTAGCGACGATGTTTATGACAAAATAACGACGATATTAACGACGATAATTATGAGGATAATAAGGACGATAACAACGATTATAATGACGATATTAACGACGATATTAACGACGATAATAACGACGTTAAAAACGACGATAAAAAGAAGATAATGACAATAATAACGACGATATTATCGATGATATTTATGACGATAACAATATAGATAATGACGATAATAACGACGACATTAACGACGATGATTATGACAAAATAACGACGATATTAACGACGATAATTATGAGGATGATAAGGACGATAACAACGATGATAATGACGATATTAACGACGATAATAACGACGATATTTACGACGATAATAAAGACAATAAAAAGAAGATAATGACAATAATAACGACGATATTAACGATAATATTTATGACGATAACAACGTAGATAATGACGATAATAACGACGACATTAACGACGATGATTATGACAAAATAACGACGATATTAACGACGATAATTATGAGGATAATAAGGACGATAACAATGATGATAATGACGATATTAACGACGATAATAACGACGATATTAACGACGATAATAAAGACAATAAAAAGAAGATAAT
>CAJVQJ010000108.1:0-44823 GCA_911387685.1 Dolichovespula media
TTATTATCGTCGTTAATATCGTCGTTATTATCGTCATTAACATCGATATTATCGTCGTTATTATCGTCATTGTCATCGAAATATCGTCGTCATTATCGTCCTTGTTATCGTCGTTATTATCGTCGTTATTATCGTCATTGTCATCGTTATTATCGTCGTCATTATCGTCGTTAATATCGTCGTTTTATCGTCGTAATATTAGTCGTTAATACTGTCGTTATTATCGTCATTATCATCGATATTATCGTCTTTATTATCGTCATTATCATCGATATCATCGTCGTTATTATCGTCGGTTTATCGTCGTTAATATCGTAGTTAATATCGTCGTTTTATCGTCGTTAATATCGTCGTTATTATCGTCATTATCATCGATATTATCGCCGTTATTATCGTCGTTATTATCGTCCTTATTATCGTCCTTATTATCGTCGATAATATCGTCGTTTTATCGTCGTTATTATCGTAGTTATTTTCGTCGTTCTTATCCTTATTATCATCATTATTATCGTCGTTATTATCGTCGTTATTATCGTCGTTAATATCGTCGTTATTATCGTCATTATCATCGATATTATCGTCGTTATTATCGTCGTTATTATCGTCGTTATTATTCTTATTATCATCATTATTATCGTCGTTATTATCGTCGTTATTATCGTCATTATCATCGATATTATCGTCGTTATTATCGTCCTTATTATCGTCCTTATTATCGTCGTTAATATCGTCGTTTTATCGTCGTTATTATCGTCGTTATTATCGTCGATAATATCGTCGTCATTATCGTCATTAACATCGCTATTATCGTCGTTATTATCGTCATTGTCATCGATATATCGTCGTCATTATCGTCCTTCTTATCGTCGTTAATATCGTCGATATTATCGTTGTTATTATCGTCGTTAATATCGTCGTATTATCGTCGTTAATATCGTCGTTATTATCGTCATTAACATCGATATTATCGTCGTTATTATCGTCATTGTCATCGAAATATCGTCGTCATTATCGTCCTTGTTATCGTCGTTAATATCGTCGTTATTATCGTCATTGTCATCGTCATTATCGTCGTTAATATCGTCGTTATTATCGTCATTAACATCGATATTATCGTCTTTATTATCGTCATTATCATCGATATCATCGTCGTTATTATCGTCGGTTTATCGTCGTTAATATCGTAGTTAATATCGTCGTTTTATCGTCGTTAATATCGTCGTTATTATCGTCATTATCATCGATATTATCGCCGTTATTATCGTCGTTATTATCGTCCTTATTATCGTCCTTATTATCGTCGATAATATCGGCGTTTTATCGTCGTTATTATCGTAGTTATTTTTCGTCGTTCTTATCCTTATTATCATCATTATTATCGTCGTTATTATCGTCGTTATTATCGTCGTTAATATCGTCGTTATTATCGTCATTATCATCGATATTATCGTCGTTATTATCGTCGTTATTATCGTCGTTATTATTCTTATTATCATCATTATTATCGTCGTTATTATCGTCGTTATTATCGTCATTATCATCGATATTATCGTCGTTATTATCGTCCTTATTATCGTCCTTATTATCCGTCGTTAATATCGTCGTTTTATCGTCGTTATTATCGTCGTTATTATCGTCGATATATCGTCGTCATTATCGTCATTACATCGCTATTATCGTCGTTATTATCGTCATTGTCATCGATATATCGTCGTCATTATCGTCCTTCTTATCGTCGTTAATATCGTCGATATTATCGTTGTTATTATCGTCGTTAATATCGTCGTTATTATCGTCGTTAATATCGTCGTTATTATCGTCATTAACATCGATATTATCGTCATTGTCATCGAAATATCGTCGTCATTATCGTCCTTGTTATCGTCGTTAATATCGTCGTTATTATCGTCATTGTCATCGTCATTATCGTCGTTAATATCGTCGTTATTATCGTCATTAACATCGATATTATCGTCTTTATTATCGTCATTATCATCGATATCATCGTCGTTATTATCGTCGGTTTATCGTCGTTAATATCGTCGTTTATCGTCGTTAATATCGTCGTTATTATCGTCATTATCATCGATATTATCGCCGTTATTATCGTCGTTATTATCGTCCTTATTATCGTCCTTATTATCGTCGATAATATCGTCGTTTTATCGTCGTTATTATCGTAGTTATTTTCGTCGTTCTTATCCTTATTATCATCATTATTATCGTCGTTATTATCGTCGTTATTATCGTCTTTAATATCGTCGTTAATATCGTCGTTATTATCGTCATTAACATCGATATTATCGTCGTTATTATCGTCATTGTCATCGAAATATCGTCGTCATTATCGTCCTTGTTATCGTCGTTAATATCGTCGTTATTATCGTCGTTATTATCGTCGTTATTATCGTCGTTAATATCGTCGTTTTATCGTCGTAATAATCGTCGTTATACCTTCGTTATTATCGTCATTATCATCGATGTTATCGTCGTTATTATCGTCGTTAATATCGTCGTTATTATCGTCCATTATCATCGATATTATCGTCGTTATTATCGTCGCTTTATCGTCGTTAATATCGTAGTTAATATCGTCGTTTTATCGTCGTTAATATCGTCGTTATTATCGTCATTATCATCGATATTATCGCCGTTATTATCGTCGTTATTATCGTCCTTGTTATCGTCGTTATTATCGTCGTTAATATCGTCGTTATTATCGTCATTAACATCGATATTATCGTCGTTAATACCGTCGTTATTATCGTCATTATCATCGATATTATCGTCGTTATTATCGTCGCTTTATTGTCGTTAATATCGTCGTTTAATCGTCGTTAATATCGTCGTTAATATCGTCGTTATTATCGTCATTAACATCGATATTATCGTCGTTATTATCGTCCTTATTATCGTCCTTATTATCGTCGTTAATATGGTCGTTTTATTGTCGTTATTATCGTCGTTAATATCGGTCGTTATTATCGTCATTAACATCGATATTATCGTCGTTATTATCGTCATTGTCATCGAAATATCGTCGTCATTATCGTCCTTGTTATCGTCGTTAATATCGTCGTTATTATCGTCGTTATTATCGTCATTGTCATCGTTATTATCGTCGTTAATATCGTCGTTTTTATCGTCGTAATATTCGTCGTTAATACCGTCGTTATTATCGTCATTATCATCGATATTATCGTCGTTATTATCGTCGTTAATATCGTCGTTATTATCGTCATTATCATCGATATTATCGTCGTTATTATCGTCGCTTTATCGTCGTTAATATCGTCGTTTTATCGTCGTTATTATCGTCGTTAATATCGTCGTTATTATCGTCATTAACATCGATATTATCGTCGTTATTATCGTCATTGTCATCGAAATATCTTCGTCATTATCGTCCTTGTTATCGTCGTTAATATCGTCGTTATTATCGTCGTTATTATCGTCATTGTCATCGTTATTATCGTCGTTAATATCGTCGTTTTATCGTCGTAATAATCGTCGTTAATACCGTCGTTATTATCGTCATTATCATCGATATTATCGTCGTTATTATCGTCGTTAATATCGTCGTTTTATCGTCGTAATATAGTCGTTAATACCGTCGTTATTATCGTCATTATCATCGATATTATCGTCGTTATTATCGTCGTTAATATCGTCGTTATTATCGTCGTTAATATCTTCGTTATTATCGTCATTAACATCGATATTATCGTCGTTATTATCGTCCTTATTATCGTCCTTATTATTGTCGTTAATATGGTCGTTTTATTGTCGTTATTATCGTCGTTATATCGTCGTTATTATCGTCATTAACATCGATATTATCGTCGTTATTATCGTCATTGTCATCGATAATATCGTCGTCCATTATCGTCCTTGTTATCGTCGTTAATATCGTCGTTATTATCGTCGTTATTATCGTCATTGTCATCGTTATTATCGTCGTCATTATCGTCGTTAATATCGTCGTTTTATCGTCGTAATATTCGTCGTTATACCGTCCGTTATTATCGTCATTATCATCGATATTATCGTCGTTATTATCGTCGTTAATATCGTCGTTATTATCGTCATTATCATCGATATTATCGTCGTTATTATCGTCGCTTTATCGTCGTTAATATCGTCGTTAATATCGTCGTTTTATCGTCGTTATTATCGTAGTTATTTTCGTCGTTCTTATCCTTATTATCATCATTATTATCGTCGTTATTATCGTCGTTATTATCGTCGTTAATATCGTCGTTATTATCGTCATTATCATCGATATTATCGTCGTTATTATCGTCGTTATTATCGTCGTTATTATTCTTATTATCATCATTATTATCGTCGTTATTATCGTCGTTATATCGTCATTATCATCGATATTATCGTCGTTATTATCGTCCTTATTATCGTCCTTATTATCGTCGTTAATATCGTCGTTTATCGTCGTTATTATCGTCGTTATTATCGTCGATAATATCGTCGTCATTATCGTCATTAACATCGCTATTATCGTCGTTATTATCGTCATTGTCATCGATAATATCGTCGTCATTATCGTCCTTGTTATCGTCGTTAATATCGTCGTTATTTTCGTCGTTATTATCGTCATTAACATCGATATTATCGTCGTTATTATCGTCATTGTCATCGATAATATCGTCGTCATTATCGTCCTTGTTATCGTCGTTAATATCGTCGTTATTATCGTCATTGTCATCGTTATTATCGTCGTCATTATCGTCGTTAATGTCGTCGTTTATCGTCGTAATATTCGTCGTTAATACCGTCGTTATTATCGTCATTATCATCGATATTATCGTCGTTATTATCGTCGTTAATATCGTCGTCATTATCGTCATTAACATCGATATTATCGTCGTTATTATCGTCATTGTCATCGATAATATCGTCGTCATTATCGTCCTTGTTATCGTCGTTAATATCGTCGTTATTATCGTCGTTATTATCGTCATTGTCATCGTTATTATCGTCCTTAATATCGTCGTTTTATCGTCGTTATTATCGTCGTTAATATCGTCGTAATTATCGTCATTAACATCGATATTATCGTCGTTATTATCGTCATTGTCATCGATATATCGTCGTCATTATCGTCCTTCTTATCGTCGTTAATATCGTCGATATTATCGTTGTTATTATCGTCGTTAATATCGTCGTTATTATCGTCGTTAATATCGTCGTTATTATCGTCATTAACATCGATATTATCGTCGTTATTATCGTCATTGTCATCGAAATATCGTCGTCATTATCGTCCTTGTTATCGTCGTTAATATCGTCGTTATTATCGTCATTGTCATCGTCATTATCGTCGTTAATATCGTCGTTATTATCGTCATTAACATCGATATTATCGTCTTTATTATCGTCATTATCATCGATATCATCGTCGTTATTATCGTCGGTTTATCGTCGTTAATATCGTAGTTAATATCGTCGTTTTATCGTCGTTAATATCGTCGTTATTATCGTCATTATCATCGATATTATCGCCGTTATTATCGTCGTTATTATCGTCCTTATTATCGTCCTTATTATCGTCGATAATATCGTCGTTTTATCGTCGTTATTATCGTAGTTATTTTCGTCGTTCTTATCCTTATTATCATCATTATTATCGTCGTTATTATCGTCGTTATTATCGTCTTTAATATCGTCGTTAATATCGTCGTTATTATCGTCATTAACATCGATATTATCGTCGTTATTATCGTCATTGTCATCGAAATATCGTCGTCATTATCGTCCTTGTTATCGTCGTTAATATCGTCGTTATTATCGTCGTTATTATCGTCATTGTCATCGTTATTATCGTCCTTAATATCGTCGTTTTATCGTCGTAATAATCGTCGTTAATACCTTCGTTATTATCGTCATTATCATCGATATTATCGTCGTTATTATCGTCGTTAATATCGTCGTTATTATCGTCATTATCATCGATATTATCGTCGTTATTATCGTCGCTTTATCGTCGTTAATATCGTAGTTAATATCGTCGTTTTATCGTCGTTACTATCGTCGTTATTATCGTCATTATCATCGATATTATCGCCGTTATTATCGTCGTTATTATCGTCCTTGTTATCGTCGTTATTATCGTCGTTAATATCGTCGTTATTATCGTCATTAACATCGATATTATCGTCGTTAATACCGTCGTTATTATCGTCATTATCATCGATATTATCGTCGTTATTATCGTCGCTTTATTGTCGTTAATATCGTCGTTTAATCGTCGTTAATATCGTCGTTAATATCGTCGTTATTATCGTCATTAACATCGATATTATCGTCGTTATTATCGTCCTTATTATCGTCCTTATTATCGTCGTTAATATGGTCGTTTTATTGTCGTTATTATCGTCGTTAATATCGTCGTTATTATCGTCATTAACATCGATATTATCGTCGTTATTATCGTCATTGTCATCGAAATATCGTCGTCATTATCGTCCTTGTTATCGTCGTTAATATCGTCGTTATTATCGTCGTTATTATCGTCATTGTCATCGTTATTATCGTCGTTAATATCGTCGTTTTATCGTCGTAATATTCGTCGTTAATACCGTCGTTATTATCGTCATTATCATCGATATTATCGTCGTTATTATCGTCGTTAATATCGTCGTTATTATCGTCATTATCATCGATATTATCGTCGTTATTATCGTCGCTTTATCGTCGTTAATATCGTCGTTTTATCGTCGTTATTATCGTCGTTAATATCGTCGTTATTATCGTCATTAACATCGATATTATCGTCGTTATTATCGTCATTGTCATCGAAATATCTTCGTCATTATCGTCCTTGTTATCGTCGTTAATATCGTCGTTATTATCGTCGTTATTATCGTCATTGTCATCGTTATTATCGTCCTTAATATCGTCGTTTTATCGTCGTAATAATCGTCGTTAATACCGTCGTTATTATCGTCATTATCATCGATATTATCGTCGTTATTATCGTCGTTAATATCGTCGTTTTATCGTCGTAATATTAGTCGTTAATACCGTCGTTATTATCGTCATTATCATCGATATTATCGTCGTTATTATCGTCGTTAATATCGTCGTTATTATCGTCGTTAATATCTTCGTTATTATCGTCATTAACATCGATATTATCGTCGTTATTATCGTCCTTATTATCGTCCTTATTATTGTCGTTAATATGGTCGTTTTATTGTCGTTATTATCGTCGTTAATATCGTCGTTATTATCGTCATTAACATCGATATTATCGTCGTTATTATCGTCATTGTTATCGATAATATCGTCGTCATTATCGTCCTTGTTATCGTCGTTAATATCGTCGTTATTATCGTCGTTATTATCGTCATTGTCATCGTTATTATCGTCGTCATTATCGTCGTTAATATCGTCGTTTTATCGTCGTAATATTCGTCGTTAATACCGTCGTTATTATCGTCATTATCATCGATATTATCGTCGTTATTATCGTCGTTAATATCGTCGTTATTATCGTCATTATCATCGATATTATCGTCGTTATTATCGTCGCTTTATCGTCGTTAATATCGTCGTTAATATCGTCGTTTTATCGTCGTTAATATCGTCGTTATTATCGTCATTATCATCGATATTATCGTCGTTATTATCGTCCTTATTATCGTCCTTATTATCGTCGTTATTATCGTCATTATCATCATTATTATCGTCGTTATTATCGTCGTTAATATCGTCATTAACATCGATATTATCGTCGTTATTATCGTCCTTATTATCGTCCTTATTATCGTCGTTAATATGGTCGTTTTATCGTCGTTATTATCGTCGTTAATATTGTCGTTATTATCGTCATTAACATCGATATTATCGTCGTTATTATCGTCATTGTCATAGATAATATCGTCGTCATTATCGTCCTTGTTATCGTCGTTATTATCGTCGTCATTATCGTCGTTAATATCGTCGTTTTATCGTCGTAATATTCGTCGTTAATACCGTCGATATTATCGTCATTATCATCGATATTATCGTCGTTATTATCGTCGTTAATATCGTCATTATTATCGTCATTATCATCGATATTATCGTCGTTATTATCGTCGCTTTATCGTCGTTAATATCTTCGTTAATATCGTCGTTTTATCGTCGTTAATATCGTCGTTATTATCGTCATTATCAACGATATTATCGCCGTTATTATCGTCGTTATTATCGTCCTTATTGACGTCCTTATTATCGTCGATAATATCGTCGTTTTATCGTCGTTATTATCGTCGTTATTATCGTAGTTATTATCGTCGTTATTATCCTTATTATCATCATTATTATCGTCGTTATTATCGTTGTTATTATCGTCGTTAATATCGTCGTTATTATCGTCATTATCATCGATATTATCGTCGTTATTATCGTCCTTATTATCGTCCTTATTATCGTCGTTATTATCGTCATTATCATCATTATTATCGTCGTTATTATCGTCGTTATTATCGTCATTAACATCGATATTATCGTCGTTATTATCGTCCTTATTATCGTTTATTATCGTCGTTAATATGGTCGTTTTATCGTCGTTATTATCGTCGTTAATATTGTCGTTATTATCGTCATTGTCATCGTTATTATCGTCGTCATTATCGTTGTTAATATCGTCGTTTTTTCGTCGTAATATTCGTCGTTAATACCGTCGTTATTATCGTCATTATCATCGATATTATCGTCGTTATTATCGTCGTTAATATCGTCGTTATTATCGTCATTAACATCGATATTATCGTCGTTATTATCGTCATTGTCATCGAAATATCGTCGTCATTATCGTCCTTGTTATCGTCGTTAATATCGTCCTTATTATCGTCATTGTCATCGTTATTATCGTCGTCATTATCGTCGTTAATATCGTCGTTTTATCGTCGTAATATTCGTCGTTAATACCGTCGTTATTATCGTCATTATCATCGATATTATCGTCGTTATTATCGTCGTTAATATCGTCGTTATTATCGTCATTATCATCGATATTATCGTCGATATTATCGTCGTTATTATCGTCGTTAATATCGTCGTTATTATCGTCGTTAATATCGTCGTTATTATCGTCATTAACATCGATATTATCGTCGTTATTATCGTCATTGTCATCGAAATATCGTCGTCATTATCGTCCTTGTTTTCGTCGTTAATATCGTCGTTATTATCGTCGTTATTATCGTCATTGTCATCGTTATTATCGTCGTCATTATCGTCGTTAATATCGTCGTTTTATCGTCGTAATATTCGTCGTTAATACCGTCGTTATTATCGTCATTATCATCGATATTATCGTCGTTATTATCGTCGTTAATATCGTCGTTATTATCGTCATTATCATCGATATTATCGTCGTTATTTTCGTCGCTTTATCGTCGTTAATATCGTCGTTAATATCGTCGTTTAATCGTCGTTAATATCGTCGTTAATATCGTCGTTATTTTCGTCATTAACATCGATATTATCGTCGTTATTATCGTCCTTATTATCGTCCTTATTATCGTCGTTATTATCGTCATTATCATCATTATTATCGTCGTTATTATCGTCGTTATTATCGTCATTAACATCGATATTATCGTCGTTATTATCGTCCTTATTATCGTCCTTATTATCGTCGTTAATATGGTCGTTTTATCGTCGTTATTATCGTCGTTAATATTGTCGTTATTATCGTCATTAACATCGATATTATCGTCGTTATTATCGTCATTGTCATCGATAATATCATCGTCATTATCGTCGTTGTTATCGTCGTTATTATCGTCGTCATTATCGTCGTTAATATCGTCGTTTTATCGTCGTAAAATTCGTCGTTAATACCGTCGTTATTATCGTCATTATCATCGATATTATCGTCGTTATTATCGTCGTTAATATCGTCGTTATTATCGTCATTATCATCGATATTATCGTCGTTGTTATCGTCGCTTTATCGTCGTTAATATCGTCGTTTTATCGTCGTTTTATCGTCGTTAATATCGTCGTTATTATCGTCATTATCAACGATATTATCGCTGTTATTATTGTCGTTATTATCGTCCTTATTATCGTCCTTATTATCGTCGATAATATCGTCGTTTTATCGTCGTTATTATCGTAGTTATTATCGTCGTTATTATCCTTATTATCATCATTATTATCGTCGTTATTATCGTCGTTATTATCGTCGTTAATATCGTCGTTATTATCGTCATTATCATCGATATTATCGTCGTTATTATCGTCCTTATTATCGTCCTTATTATCGTCGTTATTATCGTCATTATCATCATTATTATCGTCGTTATTATCGTCGTTATTATCGTCATTAACATCGATATTATCGTCGTTATTATCGTCCTTATTATCGTCGTTAATATGGTCGTTTTATCGTCGTTATTATCGTCGTTAATATTGTCGTTATTATCGTCATTGTCATCGTTATTATCGTCGTCATTATCGTCGTTAATATCGTCGTTTTATCGTCGTAATATTCGTCGCTAATACCGTCGTTATTATCGTCATTATCATCGATATTATCGTCGTTATTATCGTCGTTAATATCGTCGTTATTATCGTCATTATCATCGATATTATCGTCGATATTATCGTCGTTATTATCGTCGTTAATATCGTCGTTATTATCGTCGTTAATATTGTCGTTATTATCGTCATTAACATCGATATTATCGTCGTTATTATCGTCATTGTCATCGAAATATCGTCGTCATTATCGTCCTTGTTATCGTCGTTAATATCGTCGTTATTATCGTCATTGTCATCGTTATTATCGTCGTCATTATCGTCGTTAATATCGTCGTTTTATCGTCGTAATATTCGTCGTTAATACCGTCGTTATTATCGTCATTATCATCGATATTATCGTCGTTATTATCGTCGTTAAT
Organism: Dolichovespula media; assembly: GCA_911387685.1. Lineage (NCBI taxonomy): Eukaryota > Metazoa > Arthropoda > Insecta > Hymenoptera > Vespidae > Dolichovespula > Dolichovespula media. Next base: position 10,917 of record CAJVQJ010000108.1, read on the forward strand.
ATCGTCGTTATTATCGTCATTATCATCGATATTATCGTCGATATTATCGTCGTTATTATCGTCGTTAATATCGTCGTTATTATCGTCGTTAATATCTTCGTTATTATCGTCATTAACATCGATATTATCGTCGTTATTATCGTCATTGTCATCGAAATATCGTCGTCATTATCGTCCTTGTTATCGTCGTTAATATCGTCGTTATTATCGTCATTGTCATCGTTATTATCGTCGTCATTATCGTCGTTAATATCGTCGTTTTATCGTCGTAATATTCGTCGTTAATACCGTCGTTATTATCGTCATTATCATCGATATTATCGTAGTTATTATCGTCCTTATTATCGTCCTTATTATCGTCGTTAATATCGTCGTTTTATCGTCGTAATATTCGTCGTTAATACCGTCGTTATTATCGTCATTATCATCGATATTATCGTCGTTATTATCGTCGTTAATATCGTCGTTATTATCGTCATTATCATCGATATTATCGTCGATATTATCGTCGTTATTATCGTCGTTAATATCGTCGTTATTATCGTCGTTAATATCGTCGTTATTATCGTCATTAACATCGATATTATCGTCGTTATTATCGTCATTGTCATCGAAATATCGTCGTCATTATCGTCCTTGTTATCGTCGTTAATATCGTCGTTATTATCGTCATTATCATCGATATTATCGTCGTTATTATCGTCGTTATTATCGTCGTTAATATCGTCGTTATTATCGTCGTTAATATCGTCGTTATTATCGTCATTAACATCGATATTATTGTCGTTATTATCGTCATTGTCATCGAAATATCGTCGTCATTATCGTCCTTGTTATCGTCGTTAATATCGTCGTTATTATCGTCGTTATTATCGTCATTGTCATCGTTATTATCGTCGTCATTATCGTCGTTAATATCGTCGTTTTATCGTCGTAATATTCGTCGTTAATACCGTCGTTATTATCGTCATTATCATCGATATTATCGTCGTTATTATCGTCGTTAATACCGTCGTTATTTTCGTCATTATCATCGATATTATCGTCGTTATTATCGTAGTTATTATCGTCGTTATTATCCTTATTATCATCATTATTATCGTCGTTATTATCGTCGTTATTATCGTCGTTAATATTGTCGTTATTATCGTCATTATCATCGAAATTATCGTCGTTATTATCGTCCTTATTATCGTCCTTATTATCGTCGTTAATATCGTCGTTATTATCGTCGTTAATATCGTCGTTATTATCGTCATTAACATCGATATTATCGTCGTTATTATCGTCATTGTCATCGATAATATCGTCGTCATTATCGTCCTTGTTATCGTCGTCAATATCGTTGTTATTTTCGTCGTTATTATCGTCATTAACATCGATATTATCGTCGTTATTATCGTCATTGTCATCGATAATATCGTCGTCATTATCGTCCTTGTTATCGTCATTAATATCGTCGTTATTATCGTCATTGTCATCGTTATTATCGTCGTCATTATCGTCGTTAATATCGTCGTTTTATCGTCGTAATATTCGTCGTTAATACCGTCGTTATTATCGTCATTATCATCGATATTATCGTCGTTATTATCGTCGTTAATATCGTCGTTATTATCGTCATTATCATCGATATTATCGTCGTTATTATCGTCGCTTTTTCGTCGATAATATCGTCGTTTTATCGTCGTTATTATCGTAGTTATTATCGTCGTTATTATCCTTATTATCATCATTATTATCGTCGTTATTATCGTCGTTATTATCGTCGTTAATATCGTCGTTATTATCGTCATTATCATCGATATTATCGTCGTTATTATCGTCCTTATTATCGTCCTTATTATCGTCGTTAATATCGTCGTTTTATCGTCGTTATTATCGTCGTTATTATCGTCGTTAATATCGTCGTTATTATCGTCATTAACATCGATATTATCGTCGTTATTATCGTCATTGTCATCGATAATATCGTCGTCATTATCGTCCTTGTTATCGTCGTTAATATCGTCGTTATTATCGTCGTTATTATCGTCGTCATTATCGTCGTTAATATCGTCGTTTTATCGTCGTAATATTCGTCGTTAATACCATCGTTATTATCGTCATTATCATCGATATTATCGTCGTTATTATCGTCGTTAATATCGTCGTTATTATCGTCATTATCATCGATATTATCGTCGTTATTATCGTCGCTTTATCGTCGTTAATATCGTCGTTAATATCGTCGTTAATATCGTCGTTATTATCGTCATTAACATCGATATTATCGTCGTTATTATCGTCCTTATTATCGTCCTTATTATCGTCGTTAATATGGTCGTTTTATCGTCGTTATTATCGTCGTTAATATCGTCGTTATTATCGTCATTAACATCGATATTATCGTCGTTATTATCGTCGCTTTTTCGTCGATAATATCGTCGTTTTATCGTCGTTATTATCGTAGTTATTATCGTCGTTATTATCCTTATTATCATCATTATTATCGTCGTTATTATCGTCGTTATTATCGTCGTTAATATCGTCGTTATTATCGTCATTATCATCGATATTATCGTCGTTATTATCGTCCTTATTATCGTCCTTATTATCGTCGTTAATATCGTCGTTTTATCGTCGTTATTATCGTCGTTATTATCGTCGTTAATATCGTCGTTATTATCGTCATTAACATCGATATTATCGTCGTTATTATCGTCATTGTCATCGATAATATCGTCGTCATTATCGTCCTTGTTATCGTCGTTAATATCGTCGTTATTATCGTCGTTATTATCGTCGTCATTATCGTCGTTAATATCGTCGTTTTATCGTCGTAATATTCGTCGTTAATACCATCGTTATTATCGTCATTATCATCGATATTATCGTCGTTATTATCGTCGTTAATATCGTCGTTATTATCGTCATTATCATCGATATTATCGTCGTTATTATCGTCGCTTTATCGTCGTTAATATCGTCGTTAATATCGTCGTTAATATCGTCGTTATTATCGTCATTAACATCGATATTATCGTCGTTATTATCGTCCTTATTATCGTCCTTATTATCGTCGTTAATATGGTCGTTTTATCGTCGTTATTATCGTCGTTAATATCGTCGTTATTATCGTCATTAACATCGATATTATCGTCGTTATTATCGTCATTGTCATCGATAATATCGTCGTCATTATCGTCCTTGTTATCGTCGTTAATATCGTCGTTATTATCGTCGTTATTATCGTCGTCATTATCGTCGTTAATATCGTCGTTTTATCGTCGTAATATTCGTCGTTAATACCATCGTTATTATCGTCATTATCATCGATATTATCGTCGTTATTATCGTCGTTAATATCGTCGTTATTATCGTCATTATCATCGATATTATCGTCGTTATTATCGTCGCTTTATCGTCGTTAATATCGTCGTTAATATCGTCGTTAATATCGTCGTTATTATCGTCATTAACATCGATATTATCGTCGTTATTATCGTCCTTATTATCGTCCTTATTATCGTCGTTAATATGGTCGTTTTATCGTCGTTATTATCGTCGTTAATATCGTCGTTATTATCGTCATTATCATCGATATTATCGTCGTTATTATCGTCGCTTTTTCGTCGATAATATCGTCGTTTTATCGTCGTTATTATCGTAGTTATTATCGTCGTTATTATCCTTATTATCATCATTATTATCGTCGTTATTATCGTCGTTATTATCGTCGTTAATATCGTCGTTATTATCGTCATTATCATCGATATTATCGTCGTTATTATCGTCCTTATTATCGTCCTTATTATCGTCGTTAATATCGTCGTTTTATCGTCGTTATTATCGTCGTTATTATCGTCGTTAATATCGTCGTTATTATCGTCATTAACATCGATATTATCGTCGTTATTATCGTCATTGTCATCGATAATATCGTCGTCATTATCGTCCTTGTTATCGTCGTTAATATCGTCGTTATTATCGTCGTTATTATCGTCGTCATTATCGTCGTTAATATCGTCGTTTTATCGTCGTAATATTCGTCGTTAATACCATCGTTATTATCGTCATTATCATCGATATTATCGTCGTTATTATCGTCGTTAATATCGTCGTTATTATCGTCATTATCATCGATATTATCGTCGTTATTATCGTCGCTTTATCGTCGTTAATATCGTCGTTAATATCGTCGTTAATATCGTCGTTATTATCGTCATTAACATCGATATTATCGTCGTTATTATCGTCCTTATTATCGTCCTTATTATCGTCGTTAATATGGTCGTTTTATCGTCGTTATTATCGTCGTTAATATCGTCGTTATTATCGTCATTAACATCGATATTATCGTCGTTATTATCGTCATTGTCATCGATAATATCGTCGTCATTATCGTCCTTGTTATCGTCGTTAATATCGTCGTTATTATCGTCATTATCAACGATATTATCGTCGTTATTATCGTCGCTTTATCGTCGTTAATATCGTCGTTAATATCGTCGTTATTATCGTCGTTAATATCGTCGTTATTATCGTCATTATCATCGATATTATCGTCGTTATTATCGTCGCTTTATCGTCGTTAATATCGTCGTTAATATCGTCGTTTTATCGTCGTTAATATCGTCGTTATTATCGTCATTATCATCGATATTATCGTCGTTATTATCGTCCTTATTATCGTCCTTATTATCGTCGTTAATATCGTCGTATTATCGTCGTTATTATCGTCGTTATTATCGTCGTTAATATCGTCGTTATCATCGTCATTAACATCGATATTATCGTCGTTAATATCGTCATTGTCATCGATAATATCGTCGTCATTATCGTCCTTGTTATCGTCGTTAATATCGTCGTTATTATCGTCGTTATTATCGTCATTGTCATCGTTATTATCGTCGTTAATATCGTCGTTTTATCGTCGTAATATTCGTCGTTAATACCGTCGTTATTATCGTCATTATCATCGATATTATCGTTGTTATTATCGTCGTTAATATCGTCGTTATTATCGTCATTATCATCGATATTATCGTCGTTATTATCGTCGCTTTATCGTCGTTAATATCGTCGTTTTATCGTCGTTAATATTGTCGTTATTATCGTCATTATCATCGATATTATCGTCGTTATTATCGTCGTTATTATCGTCCTTATTATCGTCGATAATATCGTCGTTTTATCGTCGTTATTATCGTAGTTATTATCGTCGTTATTATCCTTATTATAATCATTATTATCGTCGTTATTATCGTCGTTATTATCGTCGTTAATATCGTCGTTATTATCGTCATTATCATCGATATTATCGTCGTTATTATCGTCCTTATTATCGTCCTTATTATCGTCGTTATTATCGTCATTATCATCATTATTATCGTCGTTATTATCGTCGTTATTATCGTCATTAACATCGATATTATCGTCGTTATTATCGTCCTTATTATCGTCGTTAATATGGTCGTTTTATCGTCGTTATTATCGTCGTTAATATTGTCGTTATTATCGTCATTGTCATCGTTATTATCGTCGTCATTATCGTCGTTAATATCGTCGTTTTATCGTCGTAATATTCGTCGCTAATACCGTCGTTATTATCGTCATTATCATCGATATTATCGTCGTTATTATCGTCGTTAATATCGTCGTTATTATCGTCATTATCATCGATATTATCGTCGATATTATCGTCGTTATTATCGTCGTTAATATCGTCGTTATTATCGTCGTTAATATTGTCGTTATTATCGTCATTAACATCGATATTATCGTCGTTATTATCGTCATTGTCATCGAAATATCGTCGTCATTATCGTCCTTGTTATCGTCGTTAATATCGTCGTTATTATCGTCATTGTCATCGTTATTATCGTCGTCATTATCGTCGTTAATATCGTCGTTTTATCGTCGTAATATTCGTCGTTAATACCGTCGTTATTATCGTCATTATCATCGATATTATCGTCGTTATTATCGTCGTTAATATCGTCGTTATTATCGTCATTATCATCGATATTATCGTCGATATTATCGTCGTTATTATCGTCGTTAATATCGTCGTTATTATCGTCGTTAATATCGTCGTTATTATCGTCATTAACATCGATATTATCGTCGTTATTATCGTCATTGTCATCGAAATATCGTCGTCATTATCGTCCTTGTTATCGTCGTTAATATCGTCGTTATTATCGTCATTATCATCGATATTATCGTCGTTATTATCGTCGTTATTATCGTCGTTAATATCGTCGTTATTATCGTCGTTAATATCGTCGTTATTATCGTCATTAACATCGATATTATTGTCGTTATTATCGTCATTGTCATCGAAATATCGTCGTCATTATCGTCCTTGTTATCGTCGTTAATATCGTCGTTATTATCGTCGTTATTATCGTCATTGTCATCGTTATTATCGTCGTCATTATCGTCGTTAATATCGTCGTTTTATCGTCGTAATATTCGTCGTTAATACCGTCGTTATTATCGTCATTATCATCGATATTATCGTCGTTATTATCGTCGTTAATACCGTCGTTATTTTCGTCATTATCATCGATATTATCGTCGTTATTATCGTAGTTATTATCGTCGTTATTATCCTTATTATCATCATTATTATCGTCGTTATTATCGTCGTTATTATCGTCGTTAATATTGTCGTTATTATCGTCATTATCATCGAAATTATCGTCGTTATTATCGTCCTTATTATCGTCCTTATTATCGTCGTTAATATCGTCGTTATTATCGTCGTTAATATCGTCGTTATTATCGTCATTAACATCGATATTATCGTCGTTATTATCGTCATTGTCATCGATAATATCGTCGTCATTATCGTCCTTGTTATCGTCGTCAATATCGTTGTTATTTTCGTCGTTATTATCGTCATTAACATCGATATTATCGTCGTTATTATCGTCATTGTCATCGATAATATCGTCGTCATTATCGTCCTTGTTATCGTCATTAATATCGTCGTTATTATCGTCATTGTCATCGTTATTATCGTCGTCATTATCGTCGTTAATATCGTCGTTTTATCGTCGTAATATTCGTCGTTAATACCGTCGTTATTATCGTCATTATCATCGATATTATCGTCGTTATTATCGTCGTTAATATCGTCGTTATTATCGTCATTATCATCGATATTATCGTCGTTATTATCGTCGCTTTTTCGTCGATAATATCGTCGTTTTATCGTCGTTATTATCGTAGTTATTATCGTCGTTATTATCCTTATTATCATCATTATTATCGTCGTTATTATCGTCGTTATTATCGTCGTTAATATCGTCGTTATTATCGTCATTATCATCGATATTATCGTCGTTATTATCGTCCTTATTATCGTCCTTATTATCGTCGTTAATATCGTCGTTTTATCGTCGTTATTATCGTCGTTATTATCGTCGTTAATATCGTCGTTATTATCGTCATTAACATCGATATTATCGTCGTTATTATCGTCATTGTCATCGATAATATCGTCGTCATTATCGTCCTTGTTATCGTCGTTAATATCGTCGTTATTATCGTCGTTATTATCGTCGTCATTATCGTCGTTAATATCGTCGTTTTATCGTCGTAATATTCGTCGTTAATACCATCGTTATTATCGTCATTATCATCGATATTATCGTCGTTATTATCGTCGTTAATATCGTCGTTATTATCGTCATTATCATCGATATTATCGTCGTTATTATCGTCGCTTTATCGTCGTTAATATCGTCGTTAATATCGTCGTTAATATCGTCGTTATTATCGTCATTAACATCGATATTATCGTCGTTATTATCGTCCTTATTATCGTCCTTATTATCGTCGTTAATATGGTCGTTTTATCGTCGTTATTATCGTCGTTAATATCGTCGTTATTATCGTCATTAACATCGATATTATCGTCGTTATTATCGTCGCTTTTTCGTCGATAATATCGTCGTTTTATCGTCGTTATTATCGTAGTTATTATCGTCGTTATTATCCTTATTATCATCATTATTATCGTCGTTATTATCGTCGTTATTATCGTCGTTAATATCGTCGTTATTATCGTCATTATCATCGATATTATCGTCGTTATTATCGTCCTTATTATCGTCCTTATTATCGTCGTTAATATCGTCGTTTTATCGTCGTTATTATCGTCGTTATTATCGTCGTTAATATCGTCGTTATTATCGTCATTAACATCGATATTATCGTCGTTATTATCGTCATTGTCATCGATAATATCGTCGTCATTATCGTCCTTGTTATCGTCGTTAATATCGTCGTTATTATCGTCGTTATTATCGTCGTCATTATCGTCGTTAATATCGTCGTTTTATCGTCGTAATATTCGTCGTTAATACCATCGTTATTATCGTCATTATCATCGATATTATCGTCGTTATTATCGTCGTTAATATCGTCGTTATTATCGTCATTATCATCGATATTATCGTCGTTATTATCGTCGCTTTATCGTCGTTAATATCGTCGTTAATATCGTCGTTAATATCGTCGTTATTATCGTCATTAACATCGATATTATCGTCGTTATTATCGTCCTTATTATCGTCCTTATTATCGTCGTTAATATGGTCGTTTTATCGTCGTTATTATCGTCGTTAATATCGTCGTTATTATCGTCATTAACATCGATATTATCGTCGTTATTATCGTCATTGTCATCGATAATATCGTCGTCATTATCGTCCTTGTTATCGTCGTTAATATCGTCGTTATTATCGTCGTTATTATCGTCGTCATTATCGTCGTTAATATCGTCGTTTTATCGTCGTAATATTCGTCGTTAATACCATCGTTATTATCGTCATTATCATCGATATTATCGTCGTTATTATCGTCGTTAATATCGTCGTTATTATCGTCATTATCATCGATATTATCGTCGTTATTATCGTCGCTTTATCGTCGTTAATATCGTCGTTAATATCGTCGTTAATATCGTCGTTATTATCGTCATTAACATCGATATTATCGTCGTTATTATCGTCCTTATTATCGTCCTTATTATCGTCGTTAATATGGTCGTTTTATCGTCGTTATTATCGTCGTTAATATCGTCGTTATTATCGTCATTAACATCGATATTATCGTCGTTATTATCGTCGCTTTTTCGTCGATAATATCGTCGTTTTATCGTCGTTATTATCGTAGTTATTATCGTCGTTATTATCCTTATTATCATCATTATTATCGTCGTTATTATCGTCGTTATTATCGTCGTTAATATCGTCGTTATTATCGTCATTATCATCGATATTATCGTCGTTATTATCGTCCTTATTATCGTCCTTATTATCGTCGTTAATATCGTCGTTTTATCGTCGTTATTATCGTCGTTATTATCGTCGTTAATATCGTCGTTATTATCGTCATTAACATCGATATTATCGTCGTTATTATCGTCATTGTCATCGATAATATCGTCGTCATTATCGTCCTTGTTATCGTCGTTAATATCGTCGTTATTATCGTCGTTATTATCGTCGTCATTATCGTCGTTAATATCGTCGTTTTATCGTCGTAATATTCGTCGTTAATACCATCGTTATTATCGTCATTATCATCGATATTATCGTCGTTATTATCGTCGTTAATATCGTCGTTATTATCGTCATTATCATCGATATTATCGTCGTTATTATCGTCGCTTTATCGTCGTTAATATCGTCGTTAATATCGTCGTTAATATCGTCGTTATTATCGTCATTAACATCGATATTATCGTCGTTATTATCGTCCTTATTATCGTCCTTATTATCGTCGTTAATATGGTCGTTTTATCGTCGTTATTATCGTCGTTAATATCGTCGTTATTATCGTCATTAACATCGATATTATCGTCGTTATTATCGTCATTGTCATCGATAATATCGTCGTCATTATCGTCCTTGTTATCGTCGTTAATATCGTCGTTATTATCGTCATTATCAACGATATTATCGTCGTTATTATCGTCGCTTTATCGTCGTTAATATCGTCGTTAATATCGTCGTTATTATCGTCGTTAATATCGTCGTTATTATCGTCATTATCATCGATATTATCGTCGTTATTATCGTCGCTTTATCGTCGTTAATATCGTCGTTAATATCGTCGTTTTATCGTCGTTAATATCGTCGTTATTATCGTCATTATCATCGATATTATCGTCGTTATTATCGTCCTTATTATCGTCCTTATTATCGTCGTTAATATCGTCGTTTTATCGTCGTTATTATCGTCGTTATTATCGTCGTTAATATCGTCGTTATCATCGTCATTAACATCGATATTATCGTCGTTAATATCGTCATTGTCATCGATAATATCGTCGTCATTATCGTCCTTGTTATCGTCGTTAATATCGTCGTTATTATCGTCGTTATTATCGTCATTGTCATCGTTATTATCGTCGTTAATATCGTCGTTTTATCGTCGTAATATTCGTCGTTAATACCGTCGTTATTATCGTCATTATCATCGATATTATCGTTGTTATTATCGTCGTTAATATCGTCGTTATTATCGTCATTATCATCGATATTATCGTCGTTATTATCGTCGCTTTATCGTCGTTAATATCGTCGTTTTATCGTCGTTAATATTGTCGTTATTATCGTCATTATCATCGATATTATCGTCGTTATTATCGTAGTTATTATCGTCGTTATTATCCTTATTATAATCATTATTATCGTCGTTATTATCGTCGTTATTATCGTCGTTAATATCGTCGTTATTATCGTCATTATCATCGATATTATCGTCGTTATTATCGTCCTTATTATCGTCCTTATTATCGTCGTTAATATCGTCGATTTATCGTCGTTATTATCGTCGTTATTATCGTCGTTAATATCGTCGTTATTATCGTCATTAACATCGATATTATCGTCGTTATTATCGTCATTGTCATCGATAGTATCGTCGTCATTATCGTCCTTGTTATCGTCGTTAATATCGTCGTTATTATCGTCATTGTCATCGTTATTATCGTCGTCATTATCGTCGTTAATATCGTCGTTTTATCGTCGTAATATTCGTCGTCAATACCGTCGTTATTATCGTCATTATCATCGATATTATCGTCGTTATTATCGTCGTTAATATCGTCGTTATTATCGTCATTATCATCGATATTATCGTCGTTATTATCGTCGATTTATCGTCGTTAATATCGTCGTTAATATCGTCGTTTTATCGTCGTTAATATCGTCGTTATTATCGTCATTATCATCGATATTATCGTCGTTATTATCGTCGCTTTATCGTCGTTAATATCGTCGTTTTATCGTCGTTAATATTGTCGTTATTATCGTCAGTATCATCGATATTATCGTCGTTATTATCGTCGTTATTATCGTCCTTATTATCGTCGATAATATCGTCGTTTTATCGTCGTTATTATAGTAGTTATTATCGTCGTTATTATCCTTATTATAATCATTATTATCGTCGTTATGATCGTCGTTATTATCGTCGTTAATTTCGTCGTTATTATCGTCATTATCATCGATATTATCGTCGTTATTATCGTCCTTATTATCGTCCTTATTATCGTCGCTTTATCGTCGTTAATATCGTCGTTAATATCGTCGTTATTATCGTCGTTAATATCGTCGTTATTATCGTCATTAACATCGATATTATCGTCGTTATTATCGTCATTGTCATCGATAGTATCGTCGTCATTATCGTCCTTGTTATCGTCGTTAATATCGTCGTTATTATCGTCGTTAATATCGTCATTGTCATCGTTATTATCGTCGTCATTATCGTCGTTAATATCGTCGTTTTATCGTCGTAATATTCGTCGTTAATACCGTCGTTATTATCGTCATTATCATCGATATTATCGTCGTTATTATCGTCGTTAATATCGTCGTTATTATCGTCATTATCATCGATATTATCGTCGTTATTATCGTCGATTTATCGTCGTTAATATCGTCGTTAATATCGTCGTTTTATCGTCGTTAATATCGTCGTTATTATCGTCATTATCATCGATATTATCGTCGTTATTATCGTCCTTATTATCGTCCTTATTATCGTCGTTAATATAGTCGTTTTATCGTCGTTATTATCGTCGTTAATATTGTCGTTATTATAGTCATTATCATCGATATTATCGTCCTTATTATCGTCATTGTCATCGATAATATCGTCGTCATTATCGTCCTTGTTATCGTCGTTAATATCGTCGTCATTATCGTCGTTATTATCGTCGTCATTATCATCGTTAATATCGTCGTTTTATCGTTGTAATATTCGTCGTTAATACCATCGTTATTATCGTCATTATCATCGATATTATCGTCGTTATTATCGTCGTTAATATCGTCGTTATTATCGTCATTATCATCGATATTATCGTCGTTATTGTCGTCGCTTTATCGTCGTTAATATCGTCGTTAATATCGTCGTTAATATCGTCGTTATTATCGTCATTAACATCGATATTATCGTCGTTATTATCGTCCTTATTATCGTCCTTATTATCGTCGTTAATATGGTCGTTTTATCGTTGTTATTATCGTCGTTAATATCGTCGTTATTATCGTCATTAACATCGATATTATCGTCGTTATTATCGTCATTGTCATCGATAATATCGTCGTCATGATCGTCCTTGTTATCGTCGTTAATATCGTCGTTATTATCGTCATTATCAACGATATTATCGTCGTTATTATCGTCGCTTTATCGTCGTTAATATCGTCGTTAATATCGTCGTTATTATCGTCGTTAATATCGTCGTTATTATCGTCATTATCATCGAAATTATCGTCGTTATTATCGTCGCTTTATCGTCGTTAATATCGTCGTTAATATCGTCGTTTTATCGTCGTTAATATCGCCGTTATTATCGTCATTATCATCGATATTATCGTCGTTATTATCGTCCTTATTATCGTCCTTATTATCGTCGTTAATATCGTCGTTTTATCGTCGTTATTATCGTCGTTATTATCGTCGTTAATATCGTCGTTATTATCGTGATTAACATCGATATTATCGTCGTTAATATCGTCATTGTCATCGATAATATCGTCGTCATTATCGTCCTTGTTATCGTCGTTAATATCGTCGTTATTATCGTCGTTATTATCGTCAATGTCATCGTTATTATCGTCGTCATTATCGTCGTTAATATCGTCGTTTTATCGTCGTAATATTCGTCGTTAATACCGTCGTTATTATCGTCATTATCATCGATATTATCGTCGTTATTATCGTCATTATCATCGATATTATCGTCGTTATTATCGTCGCTTTATCGTCGTTAATATCGTCGTTAATATCGTCGTTTTATCGTCGTTAATATCGTCGTTATTATCGTCATTATCATCGATATTATCGCCGTTATTATCGTCGTTATTATCGTCCTTATTATCGTCCTTATTATCGTCGTTTTATCGTCGTTATTATCGTCGTTATTATCGTCGTTAATATCGTCGTTATTATCGTCATTATCATCGATATTATCGTCGTTATTATCGTCCTTATTATCGTCCTTATTATCGTCGTTAATATCGTCGTTTTATCGTCGTTATTATCGTCGTTATTATCGTCGTTAATATCGTCGTTATTATCGTCATTAACATCGATATTATCGTCGTTATTATCGTCATTGTCATCGATAATATCGGCGTCATTATCGTCCTTGTTATCGTCGTTAATATCGTCGTTATTTTCGTCGTTATTATCGTCATTAACATCGATATTATAGTCGTTATTATCGTCATTGTCATCGATAATATCGTCGTCATTATCGTCCTTGTTATCGTCGTTAATATCGTCATTATTATCGTCATTTTCATCGTTATTATCGTCGTCATTATCGTCGTTAATATCGTCAATTTATCGTCGTAATATTCGTCGTTAATACCGTCGTTATTATCGTCATTAACATCGATATTATCGTCGTTATTATCGTCCTTATTATCGTCCTTATTATCGTCGTTAATATGGTCGTTTTATCGTTGTTATTATCGTCGTTAATATCGTCGTTATTATCGTCATTAACATCGATATTATCGTCGTTATTATCGTCATTGTCATCGATAATATCGTCGTCATGATCGTCCTTGTTATCGTCGTTAATATCGTCGTTATTATCGTCATTATCAACGATATTATCGTCGTTATTATCGTTGCTTTATCGTCGTTAATATCGTCGTTAATATCGTCGTTATTATCGTCGTTAATATCGTCGTTATTATCGTCATTATCATCGAAATTATCGTCGTTATTATCGTCGCTTTATCGTCGTTAATATCGTCGTTAATATCGTCGTTTTATCGTCGTTAATATCGCCGTTATTATCGTCATTATCATCGATATTATCGTCGTTATTATCGTCCTTATTATCGTCCTTATTATCGTCGTTAATATCGTCGTTTTATCGTCGTTATTATCGTCGTTATTATCGTCGTTAATATCGTCGTTATTATCGTGATTAACATCGATATTATCGTCGTTAATATCGTCATTGTCATCGATAATATCGTCGTCATTATCGTCCTTGTTATCGTCGTTAATATCGTCGTTATTATCGTCGTTATTATCGTCAATGTCATCGTTATTATCGTCGTCATTATCGTCGTTAATATCGTCGTTTTATCGTCGTAATATTCGTCGTTAATACCGTCGTTATTATCGTCATTATCATCGATATTATCGTCGTTATTATCGTCATTATCATCGATATTATCGTCGTTATTATCGTCGCTTTATCGTCGTTAATATCGTCGTTAATATCGTCGTTATTATCGTCATTAACATCGATATTATCGTCGTTATTATCGTCCTTATTATCGTCCTTATTATCGTCGTTAATATGGTCGTTTTATCGTTGTTATTATCGTCGTTAATATCGTCGTTATTATCGTCATTATCATCGATATTATCGTCGTTAATATCGTCATTGTCATCGATAATATCGTCGTCATTATCGTCCTTGTTATCGTCGTTAATATCGTCGTTATTATCGTCCTTATTATCGTCATTGTCATCGTTATTATCTTCGTCATTATCGTCGTTAATATCGTCGTTTAAACGTCGTAATATTCGTCGTTAATACCGTCGTTATAATCGTCATTATCGTCAATATTATCGTCGTTATTATCGTCGTTAATATCGTCGTTATTATCGTCATTATCATCGATATTATCGTCGTTATTATCGTCGCTTTATCGTCGTTAATATCGTCGTTAATATCGTCGTTTTATCGTCGTTAATATCGTCGTTATTATCGTCATTAACATCAATATTATCGTCGTTAATATCGTCATTGTCATCGATAATATCGTCGTCATTATCGTCTTTGTTATCGTCGTTAATATCATCGTTATTATCGTCATTGTCATCGTTATTATCTTCGTCATTATCGTCGTTAATATCGTCGTTTTAACGTCGTAATATTCGTCGTTAATACTGTCGTTATTATCGTCATTATCGTCAATATTATCGTCGTTATTATCGTCGTTAATATCGTCGTTATTATCGTCATTATCATCGATATTATCGTCGTTATTATCGTCGCTTTATCGTCGTTAATATCGTCGTTAATATCGTCGTTTTATCGTCGTTAATATTGTCGTTATTATCGTCATTATCATCGATATTATCGTCGTTATTATCGTCGTTATTATCGTCCTTATTATCGTCGATAATATCGTCGTTTTATCGTCGTTATTATCGTAGTTATTATCGTCGTTATTATCCTTATTATAATCATTATTATCGTCGTTATTATCGTCGTTATTATCGTCGTTAATATCGTCGTTTTATCGTCGTAATATTCGTCGTTAATACCGTCGTTATTATCGTCATTATCATCGATATTATATTCGTTATTATCGTCGTTAATATCGTCGTTATTATCGTCATTATCATCGATATTATCGTCGTTATTATCGTCGCATTATCGTCGTTAATATCGTCGTTAATATCGTCGTTTTATCGTCGTTAATATCGTCGTTATTATCGTCATTAACATCGATATTATCGTCGTTATTATCGTCCTTATTATCGTCCTTATTATCGTCGTTAATATAGTCGTTTTATCGTCGTTATTATCGTCGTTACTATTGCCGTTATTATAGTCATTAACATCGATATTATCGTCGTTATTATCGTCATTGTCATCGATAATATCGTCGTCATTATCGTCCTTGTTATCGTCGTTAATATCGTCGTTATTATCGTCGTTATTATCGTCATTGTCATCGTTATTATCTTCGTCATTATCGTCGTTAATATCGTCGTTTTATCGTCGTAATATTCGTCGTTAATACCGTCGTTATTATCGTCATTATCATCGATATTATCGTCGTTATTATCGTAGTTATTATCGTCGTTATTATCCTTATTGTCATCATTATTATCGTCGTTATTATCGTCGTTAATATCGTCGTTAATATTGTCGTTATTATCGTCATTATCATCGATATTATCGTTGTTATTATCGTCCTTATTATCGTCCTTATTATCGTCGTTAATATCGTCGTTTTATCGTCGTTATTATCGTCGTTATTACCGTCGTTAATATCGTCGTTATTATCGTCATTAACATCGATATTATCGTCGTTATTATCGTCATTGTCATCGATAATATCGTCGTCATTATCGTCCTTGTTATCGTCGTTAATATCGTCGTTATTTTCGTCGTTATTATCGTCATTAACATCGATATTATCGTCGTTATTATCGTCATTGTCATCGATAATATCGTCGTCATTATCGTCCTTGTTATCGTCGTTAATATCGTCGTTATTATCGTCATTGTCATCGTTATTATCGTCGTCATTATCGTCGTTAATATCGTCGTTTTATCGTCGTAATATTCGTCGTTAATACCGTCGTTATTATCGTCATTATCATCGATATTATCGTCGTTATTATCGTCGTTAATATCGTCGTTATTATCGTCATTATCATCGATATTATCGTCGTTATTATCGTCGCTTTATCGTCGTTAATTTCGTCGTTTTATCGTCGTTAATATCGTCGTTATTATCGTCATTATCATCGATATTATCGTCGTTATTATCGTCCTTATTATCGTCGTTAATATCGTCGTTTTATCGTCGTTATTATCGTCGTTATTATCGTCGTTAATATCGTCGTTATTATCGTCATTAACATCGATATTATCGTCGTTATTATCGTCATTGTCATCGATAGTATCGTCGTCATTATCGTCCTTGTTATCGTCGTTAATATCGTCGTTATTATCGTCGTTATTATCGTCATTGTCATCGTTATTATCGTCGTCATAATCGTCGTTATTATCGTCGTTATTATCGTCGTTAATATTGTCGTTATTATCGTCATTAACATCGATATTATCGTCGTTATTATCTTCATTGTCATCGATAATATCGTCGTCATTATCGTCCTTGTTATCGTCGTTAATATCGTCGTTATTATCGTCATTATCAACGATATTATCGTCGTTATTATCGTCGCATTATCGTCGTTAATATCGTCGTTAATATCGTCGTTATTATCGTCGTTAATATCGTCGTTATTATCGTCATTATCATCGATATTATCGTCGTTATTATCGTCGCTTTATCGTCGTTAATATCGTCGTTAATATCGTCGTTTTATCGTCGTTAATATCGTCGTTATTATCGTCATTATCATCGATATTATCGTCGTTATTATCGTCCTTATTATCGTCCTTATTATCGTCGTTAATATCGTCGTTTTATCGTCGTTATTATCGTCGTTATTATCGTCGTTAATATCGTCGTTATTATCGTCATTAACATCGATATTATCGTCGTTAATATCGTCATTGTCATCGATAATATCGTCGTCATTATCGTCCTTGTTATCGTCGTTAATATCGTCGTTATTATCGTCGTTATTATCGTCGTCATTATCGTCGTTAATATCGTCGTTTTATCGTCGTAATATTCGTCGTTAATACCATCGTTATTATCGTCATTATCATCGATATTATCGTCGTTATTATCGTCGTTAATATCGTCGTTATTATCGTCATTATCATCGATATTATCGTCGTTATTATCGTCGCTTTATCGTCGTTAATATCGTCGTTAATATCGTCGTTATTATCGTCATTAACATCGATATTATCGTCGTTATTATCGTCCTTATTATCGTCCTTATTATCGTCGTTAATATGGTCGTTTTATCGTTGTTATTATCGTCGTTAATATCGTCGTTATTATCGTCATTAACATCGATATTATCGTCGTTAATATCGTCATTGTCATCGATAATATCGTCGTCATTATCGTCCTTGTTATCGTCGTTAATATCGTCGTTATTATCGTCCTTATTATCGTCATTGTCATCGTTATTATCTTCGTCATTATCGTCGTTAATATCGTCGTTTAAACGTCGTAATATTCGTCGTTAATACCGTCGTTATAATCGTCATTATCGTCAATATTATCGTCGTTATTATCGTCGTTAATATCGTCGTTATTATCGTCATTATCATCGATATTATCGTCGTTATTATCGTCGCTTTATCGTCGTTAATATCGTCGTTAATATCGTCGTTTTATCGTCGTTAATATTGTCGTTATTATCGTCATTATCATCGATATTATCGTCGTTATTATCGTCGTTATTATCGTCCTTATTATCGTCGATAATATCGTCGTTTTATCGTCGTTATTATCGTAGTTATTATCGTCGTTATTATCCTTATTATAATCATTATTATCGTCGTTATTATCGTCGTTATTATCGTCGTTAATATCGTCGTTTTATCGTCGTAATATTCGTCGTTAATACCGTCGTTATTATCGTCATTATCATCGATATTATAGTCGTTATTATCGTCGTTAATATCGTCGTTATTATCGATATTATCGTCGTTATTATCGTCGCTTTATCGTCTTTAATATTGTCGTTAATATCGTCGTTTTATCGTCGTTAATATCGTCGTTATTATCGTCATTAACATCGATATTATCGTCGTTATTATCGTCCTTATTATCGTCCTTATTATCGTCGTTAATATAGTCGTTTTATCGTCGTTATTATCGTCGTTACTATTGTCGTTATTATCGTCATTAACATCGATATTATCGTCGTTATTATCGTCATTGTCATCGATAATATCGTCGTCATTATCGTCCTTGTTATCGTCGTTAATATCGTCGTTATTATCGTCGTTATTATCGTCATTGTCATCGTTATTATCTTCGTCATTATCGTCGTTAATATCGTCGTTTTATCGTCGTAATATTCGTCGTTAATACCGTCGTTATTATCGTCATTATCATCGATATTATCGTCGTTATTATCGTAGTTATTATCGTCGTTATTATCCTTATTATCATCATTATTATCGTCGTTATTATCGTCGTTATTATCGTCGTTAATATTGTCGTTATTATCGTCATTATCATCGATATTATCGTCGTTATTATCGTCCTTATTATCGTCCTTATTATCGTCGTTAATATCGTCGTTTTATCGTCGTTATTATCGTCGTTATTATCGTCGTTAATATCGTCGTTATTATCGTCGTTAATATCGTCGTTATTATCGTCATTATCATCGATATTATCGTCGTTTTTATCGTCGTTTTTATCGTCGCTTTATCGTCGTTAATATCGTCGTTAATATCGTCGTTTTATCGTCGTTAATATCGTCGTTATTATCGTCATTATCATCGATATTATCGTCGTTATTATCGTCCTTAATATCGTCCTTATTATCGTCGTTAATATCGTCGTTTTATCGTCGTTATTATCGTCGTTAATATCGTCGTTATTATCGTCATTAACATCAATATTATCGTCGTTAATATCGTCATTGTCATCGATAATATCGTCGTCATTATCGTCTTTGTTATCGTCGTTAATATCGTCGTTATTATCGTCATTGTCATCGTTATTATCTTCGTCATTATCGTCGTTAATATCGTCGTTTTAACGTCGTAATATTCGTCGTTAATACCGTCGTTATTATCGTCATTATCGTCAATATTATCGTCGTTATTATCGTCGTTAATATCGTCGTTATTATCGTCATTATCATCGATATTATCGTCGTTATTATCGTCGCTTTATCGTCGTTAATATCGTCGTTAATATCGTCGTTTTATCGTCGTTAATATTGTCGTTATTATCGTCATTATCATCGATATTATCGTCGTTATTATCGTCGTTATTATCGTCCTTATTATCGTCGATAATATCGTCGTTTTATCGTCGTTATTATCGTAGTTATTATCGTCGTTATTATCCTTATTATAATCATTATTATCGTCGTTATTATCGTCGTTATTATCGTCGTTAATATCGTCGTTTTATCGTCGTAATATTCGTCGTTAATACCGTCGTTATTATCGTCATTATCATCGATATTATAGTCGTTATTATCGTCGTTAATATCGTCGTTATTATCGTCATTATCATCTATATTATCGTCGTTATTATCGTCGCATTATCGTCGTTAATATCGTCGTTAATATCGTCGTTTTATCGTCGTTAATATCGTCGTTATTATCGTCATTAACATCGATATTATCGTCGTTATTATCGTCCTTATTATCGTCCTTATTATCGTCGTTAATATAGTCGTTTTATCGTCGTTATTATCGTCGTTACTATTGTCGTTATTATAGTCATTAACATCGATATTATCGTCGTTATTATCGTCATTGTCATCGAAAATATCGTCGTCATTATCGTCCTTGTTATCGTCGTTAATATCGTCGTTATTATCGTCGTTATTATCGTCATTGTCATCGTTATTATCTTTGTCATTATCGTCGTTAATATCGTCGTTTTATCGTCGTAATATTCGTCGTTAATACCGTCGTTATTATCGTCATTATCATCGATATTATCGTCGTTATTATCGTCGCTTTATCGTCGTTAATATCGTCGTTAATATCGTCGTTTTATCGTCGTTAATATTGTCGTTATTATCGTCATTATCATCGATATTATCGTCGTTATTATCGTCGTTATTATCGTCCTTATTATCGTCGATAATATCGTCGTTTTATCGTCGTTATTATCGTAGTTATTATCGTCGTTATTATCCTTATTATAATCATTATTATCGTCGTTATTATCGTCGTTATTATCGTCGTTAATATCGTCGTTTTATCGTCGTAATATTCGTCGTTAATACCGTCGTTATTATCGTCATTATCATCGATATTATAGTCGTTATTATCGTCGTTAATATCGTCGTTATTATCGATATTATCGTCGTTATTATCGTCGCTTTATCGTCTTTAATATTGTCGTTAATATCGTCGTTTTATCGTCGTTAATATCGTCGTTATTATCGTCATTAACATCGATATTATCGTCGTTATTATCGTCCTTATTATCGTCCTTATTATCGTCGTTAATATAGTCGTTTTATCGTCGTTATTATCGTCGTTACTATTGTCGTTATTATCGTCATTAACATCGATATTATCGTCGTTATTATCGTCATTGTCATCGATAATATCGTCGTCATTATCGTCCTTGTTATCGTCGTTAATATCGTCGTTATTATCGTCGTTATTATCGTCATTGTCATCGTTATTATCTTCGTCATTATCGTCGTTAATATCGTCGTTTTATCGTCGTAATATTCGTCGTTAATACCGTCGTTATTATCGTCATTATCATCGATATTATCGTCGTTATTATCGTAGTTATTATCGTCGTTATTATCCTTATTATCATCATTATTATCGTCGTTATTATCGTCGTTATTATCGTCGTTAATATTGTCGTTATTATCGTCATTATCATCGATATTATCGTCGTTATTATCGTCCTTATTATCGTCCTTATTATCGTCGTTAATATCGTCGTTTTATCGTCGTTATTATCGTCGTTATTATCGTCGTTAATATCGTCGTTATTATCGTCGTTAATATCGTCGTTATTATCGTCATTATCATCGATATTATCGTCGTTTTTATCGTCGTTTTTATCGTCGCTTTATCGTCGTTAATATCGTCGTTAATATCGTCGTTTTATCGTCGTTAATATCGTCGTTATTATCGTCATTATCATCGATATTATCGTCGTTATTATCGTCCTTAATATCGTCCTTATTATCGTCGTTAATATCGTCGTTTTATCGTCGTTATTATCGTCGTTAATATCGTCGTTATTATCGTCATTAACATCAATATTATCGTCGTTAATATCGTCATTGTCATCGATAATATCGTCGTCATTATCGTCTTTGTTATCGTCGTTAATATCGTCGTTATTATCGTCATTGTCATCGTTATTATCTTCGTCATTATCGTCGTTAATATCGTCGTTTTAACGTCGTAATATTCGTCGTTAATACTGTCGTTATTATCGTCATTATCGTCAATATTATCGTCGTTATTATCGTCGTTAATATCGTCGTTATTATCGTCATTATCATCGATATTATCGTCGTTATTATCGTCGCTTTATCGTCGTTAATATCGTCGTTAATATCGTCGTTTTATCGTCGTTAATATTGTCGTTATTATCGTCATTATCATCGATATTATCGTCGTTATTATCGTCGTTATTATCGTCCTTATTATCGTCGATAATATCGTCGTTTTATCGTCGTTATTATCGTAGTTATTATCGTCGTTATTATCCTTATTATCATCATTATTATCGTCGTTATTATCGTCGTTATTATCGTCGTTAATATCGTCGTTTTATCGTCGTAATATTCGTCGTTAATACCGTCGTTATTATCGTCATTATCATCGATATTATAGTCGTTATTATCGTCGTTAATATCGTCGTTATTATCGTCATTATCATCTATATTATCGTCGTTATTATCGTCGCATTATCGTCGTTAATATCGTCGTTAATATCGTCGTTTTATCGTCGTTAATATCGTCGTTATTATCGTCATTAACATCGATATTATCGTCGTTATTATCGTCCTTATTATCGTCCTTATTATCGTCGTTAATATAGTCGTTTTATCGTCGTTATTATCGTCGTTACTATTGTCGTTATTATAGTCATTAACATCGATATTATCGTCGTTATTATCGTCATTGTCATCGATAATATCGTCGTCATTATCGTCCTTGTTATCGTCGTTAATATCGTCGTTATTATCGTCGTTATTATCGTCATTGTCATCGTTATTATCTTTGTCATTATCGTCGTTAATATCGTCGTTTTATCGTCGTAATATTCGTCGTTAATACCGTCGTTATTATCGTCATTATCATCGATATTATCGTCGTTATTATCGTAGTTATTATCGTCGTTATTTTCCTTATTGTCATCATTATTATCGTCGTTATTATCGTCGTTAATATCGTCGTTAATATTGTCGTTATTATCGTCATTATCATCGATATTATCGTTGTTATTATCGTCCTTATTATCGTCCTTATTATCGTCGTTAATATCGTCGTTTTATCGTCGTTATTATCGTCGTTATTACCGTCGTTAATATCGTCGTTATTATCGTCATTAACATCGATATTATCGTCGTTATTATCGTCATTGTCATCGATAATATCGTCGTCATTATCGTCCTTGTTATCGTCGTTAATATCGTCGTTATTTTCGTCGTTATTATCGTCATTAACATCGATATTATCGTCGTTATTATCGTCATTGTCATCGATAATATCGTCGTCATTATCGTCCTTGTTATCGTCGTTAATATCGTCGTTATTATCGTCGTTAATATCGTCGTTATTATCGTCATTATCATCGATATTATCGTCGTTATTATCGTCCTTATTATCGTCCTTATTATCGTCGTTAATATCGTCGTTTTATCGTCGTTATTATCGTCGTTATTATCGTCGTTAATATCGCCGTTATTATCGTCATTAACATCGATATTATCGTCGTTATTATCGTCATTGTCATCGATAATATCGTCGTCATTATCGTCCTTGTTATCGTCGTTAATATCGTCGTTATTATCGTCGTTATTATCGTCGTCATTATCGTCGTTAATATCGTCGTTTTATCGTCGTAATATTCGTCGTTAATACCATCGTTATTATCGTCATTATCATCGATATTATCGTCCTTGTTATCGTCGTTAATATCGTCGTTATTATCGTCATTATCATCGATATTATCGTCGTTATTATCGTCGCTTTATCGTCGTTAATATCGTCGTTAATATCGTCGTTTTATCGTCGTTAATATCGTCGTTATTATCGTCATTATCATCGATATTATCGTCGTTATTATCGTCCTTATTATCGTCCTTATTATCGTCGTTAATATCGTCGTTTTATCGTCGTTATTATCGTCGTTATTATCGTCGTTAATATCGTCCTTATTATCGTCATTAACATCGATATTATCGTCGTTAATATCGTCATTGTCATCGATAATATCGTCGTCATTATCGTCCTTGTTATCGTCGTTAATATCGTCGTTATTATCGTCGTTATTATCGTCATTGTCATCGTTATTATCGTTGTCATTATCGTCGTTAATATCGTCGTTTTATCGTCGTAATATTCGTCGTTAATACCGTTGTTATTATCGTCATTATCATCGATATTATCGTCGTTATTATCGTCGTTAATATCGTCGTTATTATCGTCATTATCATCGATATTATCGTCTTTATTATCGTCGCTTTATCGTCGTTAATATCGTCGTTAATATCGTCGTTTTATCGTCGTTAATATCGTCGTTATTATCGTCATTAACATCGATATTATCGTCGTTATTATCGTCCTTATTATTGTCCTTATTATCGTCGTTAATATGGTCGTTTTATCGTCGTTATTATCGTCGTTAATATTGTCGTTATTATCGTCATTAACATCGATATTATCGTCGTTATTATCGTCATTGTCATCGATAATATCGTCGTCATTATCGTCCTTGTTATCGTCGTTAATATCGTCGTTATTATTGTCGTTATTATCGTCATTGTCATCGTTATTATCTTCGTCATTATCGTCGCTAATATCGTCGTTTTATCGTCGTAATATTCGTCGTTAATACCGTCGTTATTATCGTCATTATCATCGATATTATCGTCGTTATTATCGTCGATATTATCGTCGTTATTATCGTCGCTTTATCGTCGTTAATATCGTCGTTAATATCGTCGTTTTATCGTCGTTAATATCGTCGTTATTATCGTCATTATCATCGATATTATCGTCGTTATTATCGTCCTTATTATCGTCGTTAATATCGTCGTTTTATCGTCGTTATTATCGTCGTTATTATCGTCGTTAATATCGTCGTTATTATCGTCATTAACATCGATATTATCGTCGTTATTATCGTCATTGTCATCGATAGTATCGTCGTCATTATCGTCCTTGTTATCGTCGTTAATATCGTCGTTATTATCGTCGTTATTATCGTCATTGTCATCGTTATTATCATCGTCATAATCGTCGTTATTATCGTCGTTATTATCGTCGTTAATATTGTCGTTATTATCGTCATTAACATCGATATTATCGTCGTTATTATCTTCATTGTCATCGATAATATCGTCGTCATTATCGTCCTTGTTATCGTCGTTAATATCGTCGTTATTATCGTCATTATCAACGATATTATCGTCGTTATTATCGTCGCATTATCGTCGTTAATATCGTCGTTAATATCGTCGTTATTATCGTCGTTAATATCGTCGTTATTATCGTCATTATCATCGATATTATCGTCGATATTATCGTCGCTTTATCGTCGTTAATATCGTCGTTAATATCGTCGTTTTATCGTCGTTAATATCGTCGTTATTATCGTCATTATCATCGATATTATCGTCGTTATTATCGTCCTTATTATCGTCCTTATTATCGTCGTTAATATCGTCGTTTTATCGTCGTTATTATCGTCGTTATTATCGTCGTTAATATCGTCGTTATTATCGTCATTAACATCGATATTATCGTCGTTAATATCGTCATTGTCATCGATAATATCGTCGTCATTATCGTCCTTGTTATCGTCGTTAATATCGTCGTTATTATCGTCGTTATTATCGTCATTGTCATCGTTATTATCGTCGTCATTATCGTCGTTAATATCGTCGTTTTATCGTCATAATATTCGTCGTTAATACCGTTGTTATTATCGTCATTATCATCGATATTATCGTCGTTATTATCGTTGTTAATATCGTCGTTATTATCGTCATTATCATCGATATTATCGTCTTTATTATCGTCGCTTTATCGTCGATAATATCGTCGTTAATATCGTCGTTTTATCGTCGTTAATATCGTCGTTATTATCGTCATTAACATCGATAATATCGTCGTTATTATCGTCCTTATTATCGTCCTTATTATCGTCGTTAATATGGTCGTTTTATCGTCGTTATTATCGTCGTTAATATTGTCGTCATTATCGTCATTAACATCGATATTATCGTCGTTATTATCGTCATTGTCATCGATAATATCGTCGTCATTATCGTCCTTGTTATCGTCGTTAATATCGTCGTTATTATCGTCGTTATTATCGTCATTGTCATCGTTATTATCTTCGTCATTATCGTCGTTAATATCGTCGTTTTATCGTCGTAATATTCGTCGTTAATACCGTCGTTATTATCGTCATTATCGTCAATATTATCGTCGTTATTATCGTCGTTAATATCGTCGTTATTATCGTCATTATCATCGATATTATCGTCGTTATTATCGTCGCTTTATCGTCGTTAATATCGTCGTTAATATCGTCGTTTTATCGTCGTTAATATTGTCGTTATTATCGTCATTATCATCGATATTATCGTCGTTATTATCGTCATTATCATCGATATTATCGTCGTTATTATCGTCGCTTTATCGTCGTTAATATCGTCGTTAATATCGTCGTTTTATCGTCGTTAATATCGTCGTTATTATCGTCATTATCATCGATATTATCGTCGTTATTATCGTCCTTATTATCGTCCTTATTATCGTCGTTAATATCGTCGTTTTATCGTCGTTATTATCGTCGTTATTATCGTCGTTAATATCGTCCTTATTATCGTCATTAACATCGATATTATCGTCGTTAATATCGTCATTGTCAACGATAATATCGTCGTCATTATCGTCCTTGTTATCGTCGTTAATATCGTCGTTATTATCGTCGTTATTATCGTCATTGTCATCGTTATTATCGTTGTCATTATCGTCGTTAATATCGTCGTTTTATCGTCGTAATATTCGTCGTTAAGACCGTTGTTATTATCGTCATTATCATCGATATTATCGTCGTTATTATCGTCGTTAATATCGTCGTTATTATCGTCATTATCATCGATATTATCGTCTTTATTATCGTCGCTTTATCGTCGTTAATATCGTCGTTAATATCGTCGTTTTATCGTCGTTAATATCGTCGTTATTATCGTCATTAACATCGATATTATCGTCGTTATTATCGTCCTTATTATCGTCCTTATTATCGTCGTTATATGGTCGTTTTATCGTCGTTATTATCGTCGTTAATATTGTCGTTATTATCGTCATTAACATCGATATTATCGTCGTTATTATCGTCATTGTCATCGATAATATCGTCGTCATTATCGTCCTTGTTATCGTCGTTAATATCGTCGTTATTATTGTCGTTATTATCGTCATTGTCATCGTTATTATCTTCGTCATTATCGTCGCTAATATCGTCGTTTTATCGTCGTAATATTCGTCGTTAATACCGTCGTTATTATCGTCATTATCGTCAATATTATCGTCGTTATTATCGTCGTTAATATCGTCGTTATTATCGTCATTATCATCGATATTATCGTCGTTATTATCGTCGCTTTATCGTCGTTAATATCGTCGTTAATATCGTCGTTTTATCGTCGTTAATATCGTCGTTATTATCGTCATTATCATCGATATTATCGTCGTTATTATCGTCCTTATTATCGTCGTAAATATCGTCGTTTTATCGTCGTTATTATCGTCGTTATTATCGTCGTTAATATCGTCGTTATTATCGTCATTAACATCGATATTATCGTCGTTATTATCGTCATTGTCATCGATAGTATCGTCGTCATTATCGTCCTTGTTATCGTCGTTAATATCGTCGTTATTATCGTGGTTATTATCGTCATTGTCATCGTTATTATCATCGTCATAATCGTCGTTATTATCGTCGTTATTATCGTCGTTAATATTGTCGTTATTATCGTCATTAACATCGATATTATCGTCGTTATTATCTTCATTGTCATCGATAATATCGTCGTCATTATCGTCCTTGTTATCGTCGTTAATATCGTCGTTATTATCGTCATTATCAACGATATTATCAACGATATTATCGTCGCTTTATCGTCGTTAATATCGTCGTTAATATCGTCGTTATTATCGTCGTTAATATCGTCGTTATTATCGTCATTATCATCGATATTATCGTCGTTATTATCGTCGCTTTATCGTCGTTAATATCGTCGTTAATATCGTCGTTTTATCGTCGTTAATATCGTCGTTATTATCGTCATTATCATCGATATTATCGTCGTTATTATCGTCCTTATTATCGTCCTTATTATCGTCGTTAATATCGTCGTTTTATCGTCGTTATTATCGTCGTTATTATCGTCGTTAATATCGTCGTTATTATGGTCATTAACATCGATATTATCGTCGTTAATATCGTCATTGTCATTGATAATATCGTCGTCATTATCGTCCTTGTTATCGTCGTTAATATCGTCGTTATTATCGTCGTTATTATCGTCATTGTCATCGTTATTATCGTCGTCATTATCGTCGTTAATATCGTCGTTTTATCGTCATAATATTCGTCGTTAATACCGTTGTTATTATCGTCATTATCATTGATATTATCGTCGTTATTATCGTCGTTAATATCGTCGTTATTATCGTCATTATCATCGATATTATCGTCTTTATTATCGTCGCTTTATCGTCGATAATATCGTCGTTAATATCGTCGTTTTATCGTCGTTAATATCGTCGTTATTATCGTCATTAACATCGATATTATCGTCGTTATTATCGTCATTGTCATCGATAGTATCGTCGTCATTATCGTCCTTGTTATCGTCGTTAATATCGTCGTTATTATCGTCGTTATTATCGTCATTGTCATCGTATTATCATCGTCATAATCGTCGTTATTATCGTCGTTATTATCGTCGTTAATATTGTCGTTATTATCGTCATTAACATCGATATTATCGTCGTTATTATCTTCATTGTCATCGATAATATCGTCGTCATTATCGTCCTTCTTATCGTCGTTAATATCGTCGTTATTATCGTCATTATCAACGATATTATCAACGATATTATCGTCGCTTTATCGTCGTTAATATCGTCGTTAATATCGTCGTTATTATCGTCGTTAATATCGTCGTTATTATCGTCATTATCATCGATATTATCGTCGTTATTATCGTCGCTTTATCGTCGTTAATATCGTCGTTAATATCGTCGTTTTATCGTCGTTAATATCGTCGTTATTATCGTCATTATCATCGATATTATCGTCGTTATTATCGTCCTTATTATCGTCCTTATTATCGTCGTTAATATCGTCGTTTTATCGTCGTTATTATCGTCGTTATTATCGTCGTTAATATCGTCGTTATTATCGTCATTAACATCGATATTATCGTCGTTAATATCGTCATTGTCATCGATAATATCGTCGTCATTATCGTCCTTGTTATCGTCGTTAATATCGTCGTTATTATCGTCGTTATTATCGTCATTGTCATCGTTATTATCTTCGTCATTATCGTCGCTAATATCGTCGTTTTATCGTCGTAATATTCGTCGTTAATACCGTCGTTATTATCGTCATTATCATCGATATTATCGTCGTTATTATCGTCGCTTTATCGTCGTTAATATCGTCGTTAATATCGTCGTTTTATCGTCGTTAATATCGTCGTTATTATCGTCATTATCATCGATATTATCGTCGTTATTATCGTCCTTATTATCGTCCTTATTATCGTCGTTAATATCGTCGTTTTATCGTCGTTATTATCGTCGTTATTATCGTCGTTAATATCGTCGTTATTATCGTCATTAACATCGATATTATCGTCGTTAATATCGTCATTGTCATCGATAGTATCGTCGTCATTATCGTCCTTGTTATCGTCGTTAATATCGTCGTTATTATCGTCGTTATTATCGTCATTGTCATCGTTATTATCATCGTCATAATCGTCGTTATTATCGTCGTTATTATCGTCGTTAATATTGTCGTTATTATCGTCATTAACATCGATATTATCGTCGTTATTATCTTCATTGTCATCGATAATATCGTCGTCATTATCGTCCTTGTTATCGTCGTTAATATCGTCGTTATTATCGTCATTATCAACGATATTATCGTCGTTATTATCGTCGCATTATCGTCGTTAATATCGTCGTTAATATCGTCGTTATTATCGTCGTTAATATCGTCGTTATTATCGTCATTATCATCGATATTATCGTCGTTATTATCGTCGCTTTATCGTCGTTAATATCGTCGTTAATATCGTCGTTTTATCGTCGTTATATCGTCGTTATTATCGTCATTATCATCGATATTATCGTCGTTATTATCGTCCTTATTATCGTCCTTATTATCGTCGTTAATATCGTCGTTTTATCGTCGTTATTATCGTCGTTATTATCGTCGTTAATATCGTCGTTATTATCGTCATTAACATCGATATTATCGTCGTTAATATCGTCATTGTCATCGATAATATCGTCGTCATTATCGTCCTTGTTATTGTCGTTAATATCGTCGTTATTATCGTCGTTATTATCGTCATTGTCATCGTTATTATCGTCGTCATTATCGTCGTTAATATCGTCGTTTTATCGTCATAATATTCGTCGTTAATACCGTTGTTATTATCGTCATTATCATCGATATTATCGTCGTTATTATCGTCGTTAATATCGTCGTTATTATCGTCATTATCATCGATATTATCGTCTTTATTATCGTCGCTTTATCGTCGATAATATCGTCGTTAATATCGTCGTTTTATCGTCGTTAATATCGTCGTTATTATCGTCATTAACATCGATAATATCGTCGTTATTATCGTCCTTATTATCGTCCTTATTATCGTCGTTAATATGGTCGTTTTATCGTCGTTATTATCGTCGTTAATATTGTCGTCATTATCGTCATTAACATCGATATTATCGTCGTTATTATCGTCATTGTCATCGATAATATCGTCGTCATTATCGTCCTTGTTATCGTCGTTAATATCGTCGTTATTATCGTCGTTATTATCGTCATTGTCATCGTTATTATCTTCGTCATTATCGTCGTTAATATCGTCGTTTTATCGTCGTATTATTCGTCGTTAATACCGTCGTTATTATCGTCATTATCGTCAATATTATCGTCGTTATTATCGTCGTTAATATCGTCGTTATTATCGTCATTATCATCGATATTATCGTCGTTATTATCGTCGCTTTATCGTCGTTTTATCGTCGTTATTATCGTCGTTATTATCGTCGTTAATATTGTCGTTATTATCGTCATTATCATCGATATTATCGTCGTTATTATCGTCATTATCATCGATATTATCGTCGTTATTATCGTCGCTTTATCGTCGTTAATATCGTCGTTAATATCGTCGTTTTATCGTCGTTAATATCGTCGTTATTATCGTCATTATCATCGATATTATCGTCGTTATTATCGTCCTTATTATCGTCCTTATTATCGTCGTTAATATCGTCGTTTTATCGTCGTTATTATCGTCGTTATTATCGTCGTTATTATCGTCCTTATTATCGTCATTAACATCGATATTATCGTCGTTAATATCGTCATTGTCAACGATAATATCGTCGTCATTATCGTCCTTGTTATCGTCGTTAATATCGTCGTTATTATCGTCGTTATTATCGTCATTGTCATCGTTATTATCGTTGTCATTATCGTCGTTAATATCGTCGTTTTATCGTCGTAATATTCGTCGTTAATACCGTTGTTATTATCGTCATTATCATCGATATTATCGTCGTTATTATCGTCGTTAATATCGTCGTTATTATCGTCATTATCATCGATATTATCGTCTTTATTATCGTCGCTTTATCGTCGTTAATATCGTCGTTAATATCGTCGTTTTATCGTCGTTAATATCGTCGTTATTATCGTCATTAACATCGATATTATCGTCGTTATTATCGTCCTTATTATCGTCCTTATTATCGTCGTTAATATGGTCGTTTTATCGTCGTTATTATCGTCCTTAATATTGTCGTTATTATCGTCATTAACATCGATATTATCGTCGTTATTATCGTCATTGTCATCGATAATAACGTCGTCATTATCGTCCTTGTTATCGTCGTTAATATCGTCGTTATTATTGTCGTTATTATCGTCATTGTCATCGTTATTATCTTCGTCATTATCGTCGCTAATATCGTCGTTTTATCGTCGTAATATTCGTCGTTAATACCGTCGTTATTATCGTCATTATCGTCAATATTATCGTCGTTATTATCGTCGTTAATATCGTCGTTATTATGGTCATTATCATCGATATTATCGTCGTTATTATCGTCGCTTTATCGTCGTTAATATCGTCGTTAATATCGTCGTTTTATCGTCGTTAATATCGTCGTTATTATCGTCATTATCATCGATATTATCGTCGTTATTATCGTCCTTATTATCGTCGTTAATATCGTCGTTTTATCGTCGTTATTATCGTCGTTATTATCGTCGTTAATATCGTCGTTATTATCGTCATTAACATCGATATTATCGTCGTTATTATCGTCATTGTCATCGATAGTATCGTCGTCATTATCGTCCTTGTTATCGTCGTTAATATCGTCGTTATTATCGTGGTTATTATCGTCATTGTCATCGTTATTATCTTCGTCATAATCGTCGTTATTATCGTCGTTATTATCGTCGTTAATATTGTCGTTATTATCGTCATTAACATCGATATTATCGTCGTTATTATCTTCATTGTCATCGATAATATCGTCGTCATTATCGTCCTTGTTATCGTCGTTAATATCGTCGTTATTATCGTCATTATCAACGATATTATCAACGATATTATCGTCGCTTTATCGTCGTTAATATCGTCGTTATTATCGTCGTTAATATCGTCGTTATTATCGTCATTATCATCGATATTATCGTCGTTATTATCGTCGCTTTATCGTCGTTAATATCGTCGTTAATATCGTCGTTTTATCGTCGTTAATATCGTCGTTATTATCGTCATTATCATCGATATTATCGTCGTTATTATCGTCCTTATTATCGTCCTTATTATCGTCGTTAATATCGTCGTTTTATCGTCGTTATTATCGTCGTTATTATCGTCGTTAATATCGTCGTTATTATGGTCATTAACATCGATATTATCGTCGTTAATATCGTCATTGTCATTGATAATATCGTCGTCATTATCGTCCTTGTTATCGTCGTTAATATCGTCGTTATTATCGTCGTTATTATCGTCATTGTCATCGTTATTATCGTCGTCATTATCGTCGTTAATATCGTCGTTTTATCGTCATAATATTCGACGTTAATACCGTTGTTATTATCGTCATTATCATCGATATTATCGTCGTTATTATCGTCGTTAATATCGTCGTTATTATCGTCATTATCATCGATATTATCGTCTTTATTATCGTCGCTTTATCGTCGATAATATCGTCGTTAATATCGTCGTTTTATCGTCGTTAATATCGTCGTTATTATCGTCATTAACATCGATATTATCGTCGTTATTATCGTCATTGTCATCGATAGTATCGTCGTCATTATCGTCCTTGTTATCGTCGTTAATATCGTCGTTATTATCGTCGTTATTATCGTCATTGTCATCGTTATTATCATCGTCATAATCGTCGTTATTATCGTCGTTATTATCGTCGTTAATATTGTCGTTATTATCGTCATTAACATCGATATTATCGTCGTTATTA
>CAJVQJ010000109.1:0-44524 GCA_911387685.1 Dolichovespula media
AATATTACGACGATAAAACGACGATATTAACGACAATAATGACGACGATAATAACGATGACAATGACGATAATAACGACGATAATAACGACGATATTAACGACGATAACAAGGACGATAATGACGACGATATTATCGATGACAATGACGATAATAACGACGATAATATCGATGTTAATGACGATAATAACGACGATATTAACGACGATAATAACGACGATAATAACGACGATAAAACTACGATATTAACGACGATAATAAGGACGATAATAAGGACGATAATAACGACGATAATATCGATGATAATGACGATAATAACGACGATATTACCGACGATAAAACGACGATATTAACGACGATAAAGCGACGATAATAACGACGATAATATCGATGATAATGACGATAATAACGACGATAATATCGATGATAATGACGACGATAAAACGACGATATTAACGACGATAATAAGGACGATAATAAGGACGATAATATCGATGATAATGACGATAATAACGACGATAATATCGATGATAATGACGATAATAACGACGATATTAACGACGATAATAACGACGATAATAACGACGATAATAATGATGATAATAAGGATTATAACGACGATAATAACTACGATAATAACGACGATAAAACGACGATATTATCGACGATAATAAGGACGATAATAAGGACGATAATAACGACGATAATAACGGCGATAATATCGATGATAATGACGATAATAACGACGATATTAACGACGATAAAACGTCGATATTAACGACGATATTAACGACGATAAAGCGACGATAATAACGACGATAATATCGATGATAATGACGATAATAACGACGATATTAACGACGATAATAACGACGATAATATCGATGATAATGACGATAATAACGACGGTATTAACGACGAATATTACGACGATAAAACGACGATATTAACGACGATAATGACGACGATAATAACGATGACAATGACGATAATAACGACGATATTAACGATGATAATAAGGACGATAATAAGGACGATAATAAGGACGATAATGACGACGATAATAACGACGATAATATTGATGATAATGACGATAATAACGACGATATTAACGACGATATTAACGACGATATTAACGACGATAAAACGACGATAATAACGACGATAATATCGATGATAATGACGATAATAACGACGATATTAACGACGATATTAACGACGATAATATCGATGATAATGACGATAATAACGATGGTATTAACGACGATAACAAGGACGATAATGACGACGATATTATCGATGACAATGACGATAATAACGACGATAATATCGATGTTAATGACGATAATAACGACGATATTAACGACGATAATAACGACGATAATAACGACGATAAAACGACGATATTAACGACGATAATAAGGACGATAATAAGGACGATAATAACGACGATAATATCGATGATAATGACGATAATAACGACGATAATAACGACGATAATAACGACGATAATAATGATGATAATAAGGATAATAACGACGATAATAACTACGATAATAACGACGATAAAACGACGATATTATCGACGATAATAAGGACGATAATAACGACGATAATAACGGCGATAATATCGATGATAATGACGATAATAACGACGATATTAACGACGATAAAACGTCGATATTGACGACGATATTAACGACGATAAAGCAACGATAATAACGACGATAATATCGATGATAATGACGATAATAACGACGATATTAACGACGATAATAACGACGATAATATCGATGATAATGACGATAATAACGACGGTATTAACGACGAATATTACGACGATAAAACGACGATATTAACGACGATAATGACGACGATAATAACGATGACAATGACGATAATAACGACGATAATAACGACGATATTAACGATGATAATAAGTACGATAATAAGGACGATAATAAGGACGATAATGACGACGATAATAACGACGATAATATTGATGATAATGACGATAATAACGACGATATTAACGACGATAATAACGACGATAATAACGACGATAAAACGACAATATTAACGACGATAATAACGACGATAATAAGGACGATAATAACGACGATAATAACGACGATAATATTGATGATAATGACGATAATAACGACGATATTAACGACGATATTAACGACGATAAAGCGACGATAATAACGACGATAATATCGATTATAATGACGATAATAACGACGATATTAACGACGATAATAACGACGATAATATCGATGATAATGACGATAATAACGACGGTATTAACGACGAATATTACGACGATAAAACGACGATAATGACGACGATAATAACGATGACAATGACGATAATAACGACGATATTAACGACGATAACAAGGACGATAATGACGACGATATTTCGATGACAATGACGATAATAACGACGATAATATCGATGTTAATGACGATAATAACGACGATATTAACGACGATAAAATGACCATATTAACGACGATAATAAGGACGATAATAACGACGATAATATCGATGTTAATGACGATAATAACGACGATATTAACGACGATAAAACGACGATATTAACGACGATAAAGCGACGATAATAACGACGATAATATCGATGATAATGACGATAATAACGACGATATTAACGACGATAATAACGACGATAATAACGACGATAAAACGACGATATTAACGACGATAATAAGGACGATAATAAGGACGATAATAACGACGATAATATCGATGATAATGACGATAATAACGACGATATTGACGACGATAAAACGACGATATTAACGACGATATTAACGACGATATTAACGACGATAAAGCGACGATAATAACGACGATAATATCGACGATAATAACGACGATAATATCGATGATAATGACGATAATAACGACGGTATTAACGACGAATATTACGACGATAAAACGACGATATTAACGACAGTAATGACGACGATAATAACGATGACAATGACGATAATAACGACGATAATAACGACGATATTAACGATGATAATAAGGACGATAATAAGGACGATAATAAGGACGATAATGACGACGATAATAACGACGATAATATTGATGATAATGACGATAATAAGGACGATAATAACGACGATAATAACGACGATAATATTGATGATAATGACGATAATAACGACGATATTAACGACGATATTAACGACGATAAAGCGACGATAATAACGACGATAATATCGATTATAATGACGATAATAACGACGATATTAACGACGATAATAACGACGATAATATCGATGATAATGACGATAATAACGACGGTATTAACGACGAATATTATGACGATAAAACGACGATAATGACGACGATAATACCGATGACAATGACGATAATAATGACGATATTAACGACGATAACAAGGACGATAATGACGACGATATTTCGATGACAATGTCGATAATAACGACGATAATATCGATGTTAATGACGATAATAACGACGATATTAACGACGATAATAACGACGATAAAACGACCATATTAACGACGATAATAAGGACGATAATAACGACGATAATATCGATGTTAATGACGATAATAACGACGATATTAACGACGATAAAACGACGATATTAACGACGATAAAGCGACGATAATAACGACGATAATATCGATGATAATGACGATAATAACGACGATATTAACGACGATAAGATCGATGATAATGACGATAATAACGACGGTATTAACGACGAATATTACGACGATAAAACGACGATATTAACGACGATAACAAGGACGATAATGACGACGATATTATCGATGACAATGACGATAATAACGACGATAATATCGATGTTAATGATGATAATAACGACGATATTAACGACGATAATAACGACGATAATAACGACGATAAAACGACGATATTAACGACGATAATGACGAAGATAATAACGATGACAATGACGATAATAACGACGATAATAACGACGATATTAACGATGATAATAAGGACGATAATAAGGACGATAATAAGGACGATAATGACGACGATAATAACGACGATAATATTGATGATAATGACGATAATAACGACGATATTAACGACGATAATAACGACGATAATAACGACGATAAAACGACAATATTAACGACGATAATAACGACGATAATAAGGACGATAATAACGACGATAATAACGACGATAATATTGATGATAATGACGATAATAACGACGATATTAACGACGATATTAACGACGATAAAGCGACGATAATAACGACGATAATATCGATTATAATGACGATAATAACGACGATATTAACGACGATAATAACGACGATAATATCGATGATAATGACGATAATAACGACGGTATTAACGACGAATATTACGACGATAAAACGACGATAATGACGACGATAATAACGATGACAATGACGATAATAACGACGATATTAACGACGATAACAAGGACGATAATGACGACGATATTTCGATGACAATGACGATAATAACGACGATAATATCGATGTTAATGACGATAATAACGACGATATTAACGACGATAAAACGACCATATTAACGACGATAATAAGGACGATAATAACGACGATAATATCGATGTTAATGACGATAATAACGACGATATTAACGACGATAAAATGACCATATTAACGACGATAATAAGGACGATAATAACGACGATAATATCGATGTTAATGACGATAATAACGACGATATTAACGACGATAAAACGACGATATTAACGACGATAAAGCGACGATAATAACGACGATAATATCGATGATAATGACGATAATAACGACGATATTAACGACGATAATAACGACGATAATAACGACGATAAAACGACGATATTAACGACGATAATAAGGACGATAATAAGGACGATAATAACGACGATAATATCGATGATAATGACGATAATAACGACGATATTGACGACGATAAAACGACGATATTAACGACGATATTAACGACGATAAAGCGACGATAATAACGACGATAATATCGACGATAATAACGACGATAATATCGATGATAATGACGATAATAACGACGGTATTAACGACGAATATTACGACGATAAAACGACGATATTAACGACAGTAATGACGACGATAATAACGATGACAATGACGATAATAACGACGATAATAACGACGATATTAACGATGATAATAAGGACGATAATAAGGACGATAATAAGGACGATAATGACGACGATAATAACGACGATAATAACGACGATAATATTGATGATAATGACGATAATAAGGACGATAATAACGACGATAATAACGACGATAATATTGATGATAATGACGATAATAACGACGATATTAACGACGATATTAACGACGATAAAGCGACGATAATAACGACGATAATATCGATTATAATGACGATAATAACGACGATATTAACGACGATAATAACGACGATAATATCGATGATAATGACGATAATAACGACGGTATTAACGACGAATATTACGACGATAAAACGACGATAATGACGACGATAATAACGATGACAATGACGATAATAATGACGATATTAACGACGATAACAAGGACGATAATGACGACGATATTTCGATGACAATGACGATAATAACGACGATAATATCGATGTTAATGACGATAATAACGACGATATTAACGACGATAATAACGACGATAAAACGACCATATTAACGACGATAATAAGGACGATAATAACGACGATAATATCGATGTTAATGACGATAATAACGACGATATTAACGACGATAAAACGACGATATTAACGACGATAAAGCGACGATAATAACGACGATAATATCGATGATAATGACGATAATAACGACGATATTAACGACGATAAGATCGATGATAATGACGATAATAACGACGGTATTAACGACGAATATTACGACGATAAAACGACGATATTAACGACGATAACAAGGACGATAATGACGACGATATTATCGATGACAATGACGATAATAACGACGATAATATCGATGTTAATGATGATAATAACGACGATATTAACGACGATAATAACGACGATAATAACGACGATAAAACGACGATATTAACGACGATAATGACGAAGATAATAACGATGACAATGACGATAATAACGACGATAATAACGACGATATTAACGATGATAATAAGGACGATAATAAGGACGATAATAAGGACGATAATGACGACGATAATAACGACGATAATATTGATGATAATGACGATAATAACGACGATATTAACGACGATAATAACGACGATAATAACGACGATAAAACGACGATATTAACGACGATAATAACGACGATAATAAGGACGATAATAACGACGATAATAACGACGATAATATTGATGATAATGACGATAATATCGACGATATTAACGACGATATTAACGACGATAAAGCGACGATAATAACGACGATAATATCGATTATAATGACGATAATAACGACGATATTAACGACGATAATAACGACGATAATATCGATGATAATGACGATAATAACGACGGTATTAACGACGAATATTACGACGATAAAACGACGATAATGACGACGATAATAACGATGACAATGACGATAATAACGACGATAATAACGACGACAACAAGGACGATAATGACGACGATATTTCGATGACAATGACGATAATAACGACGATAATATCGATGATAATGACGATAATAACGACGGTATTAACGACGAATATTACGACGATAAAACGACGATATTAACGACGATAATGACGACGATAATAACGATGACAATGACGATAATAACGACGATAATAACGACGATATTAACGATGATAATAAGGACGATAATAAGGACGATAATAAGGACGATAATGACGACGATAATAACGACGATAATATTGATGATAATGACGATAATAACGACGATATTAACGACGATATTAACGACGATATTAACGACGATAAAACGACGATATTAACGACGATAATAACGACGATAATAAGGACGATAATAACGACGATAATAACGACGATAATAACGACGATAATATCGATGATAATGACGATAATAACGATGGTATTAACGACGATAACAAGAACGATAATGACGACGATATTATCGATGACAATGACGATAATAACGACGATAATATCGATGTTAATGACGATAATAACGACGATATTAACGACGATAATAACGACGATAATAACGACGATAAAACGACGATATTAACGACGATAATAAGGACGATAATAAGGACGATAATAACGACGATAATATCGATGATAATGACGATAATAACGACGATAATAACGACGATAATAACGACGATAATAATGATGATAATAAGGATAATAACGACGATAATAACTACGATAATAACGACGATAAAACGACGATATTATCGACGATAATAAGGACGATAATAAGGACGATAATAACGACGATAATAACGGCGATAATATCGATGATAATGACGATAATAACGACGATAATATCGATGTTAATGACGATAATAACGACGATATTAACGACGATAATAACGACGATAATAACGACGATAAAACGACGATATTAACGACGATAATAAGGACGATAATAAGGACGATAATAACGACGATAATATCGATGATAATGACGATAATAACGACGATAATAACGACGATAATAACGACGATAATAATGATGATAATAAGGATAATAACGACGATAATAACTACGATAATAACGACGATAAAACGACGATATTATCGACGATAATAAGGACGATAATAAGGACGATAATAACGACGATAATAACGGCGATAATATCGATGATAATGACGATAATAACGACGATATTAACGACGATAAAACGTCGATATTGACGACGATATTAACGACGATAAAGCGACGATAATAACGACGATAATATCGATGATAATGACGATAATAACGACGATATTAACGACGATAATAACGACGATAATATCGATGATAATGACGATAATAACGACGGTATTAACGACGAATATTACGACGATAAAACGACGATATTAACGACGAATATTACGACGATAAAACGACGATATTAACGACAATAATGACGACGATAATAACGATGACAATGACGATAATAACGACGATAATAACGACGATATTAACGACGATAACAAGGACGATAATAACGTCGATATTATCGATGACAATGACGATAATAACGACGATAATATCGATGTTAATGACGATAATAACGACGATAAAACGACCATATTAACGACGATAATAAGGACGATAATAAGGACGATAATAACGACGATAATATCGATGTTAATGACGATAATAACGACGATAATAACGACGATAATAATGATGATAATGACGATAATAAGGACGATAATAACGACGATAATATCGATGTTAATGACGATAATAACGACGATATTAACGACGATATTAACGACGATTAAACGACGATATTAACGACGATAATGCGACGATAATAACGACGATAATATCGATTATAATGACGATAATAACGACGATATTAACGACGATAATAACGACGATAATATCGATGATAATGACGATAATAACGACGGTATTAACGACGAATATTACGACGATAAAACGACGATATTAACGACGATAATGACGACGATAATAACGATGACAATGACGATAATAACGACGATATTAACGACTATAATAACGACGATAATAACGACGATAAAACGACGATATTAACGACGATAATAAGGACGATAATAAGGACGATAATATCGATGATAATGACGATAATAACGACGATAATATCGATGATAATGACGATAATAACGACGATATTAACGACGATAATAACGACGATAATAACGACGATAATAATGATGATAATAAGGATTATAACGACGATAATAACTACGATAATAACGACGATAAAACGACGATATTATCGACGATAATAAGGACGATAATAAGGACGATAATAACGACGATAATAACGGCGATAATATCGATGATAATGACGATAATAACGACGATATTAACGACGATAAAACGTCGATATTAACGACGATATTAACGACGATAAAGCGACGATAATAACGACGATAATGTCGATGATAATGACGATAATAACGACGATATTAACGACGATAATAACGACGATAATATCGATGATAATGACGATAATAACGACGGTATTAACGACGAATATTACGACGATAAAACGACGATATTAACGACGATAATGACGACGATAATAACGATGACAATGACGATAATAACGACGATATTAACGATGATAATAAGGACGATAATAAGTACGATAATAAGGACGATAATGACGACGATAATAACGACGATAATATTGATGATAATGACGATA
This sequence comes from Dolichovespula media, assembly GCA_911387685.1. NCBI lineage: Eukaryota > Metazoa > Arthropoda > Insecta > Hymenoptera > Vespidae > Dolichovespula > Dolichovespula media. The sequence goes on from CAJVQJ010000109.1 coordinate 9,407, forward strand.
ATAACGACGATATTAAAGACGATATTAACGACGATATTAACGACGATAAAACGACGATAATAACGACGATAATATCGATGATAATGACGATAATAACGACGATATTAACGACGATAATAACGACGATAATATCGATGATAATGACGATAATAACGATGGTATTAACGACGATAACAAGGACGATAATGACGACGATATTATCGATGACAATGACGATAATAACGACGATAATATCGATGTTAATGACGATAATAACGACGATATTAACGACGATAATAACGACGATAATAACGACGATAAAACGACGATATTAACGACGATAATAAGGACGATAATAAGGACGATAATAACGACGATAATATCGATGATAATGACGATAATAACGACGATAATAACGACGATAATAACGACGATAATAATGATGATAATAAGGATAATAACGACGATAATAACTACGATAATAACGACGATAAAACGACGATATTATCGACGATAATAAGGACGATAATAACGACGATAATAACGGCGATAATATCGATGATAATGACGATAATAACGACGATATTAACGACGATAAAACGTCGATATTGACGACGATATTAACGACGATAAAGCAACGATAATAACGACGATAATATCGATGATAATGACGATAATAACGACGATATTAACGACGATAATAACGACGATAATATCGATGATAATGACGATAATAACGACGGTATTAACGACGAATATTACGACGATAAAACGACGATATTAACGACGATAATGACGACGATAATAACGATGACAATGACGATAATAACGACGATAATAACGACGATATTAACGATGATAATAAGGACGATAATAAGGACGATAATAAGGACGATAATGACGACGATAATAACGACGATAATATTGATGATAATGACGATAATAACGACGATATTAACGACGATAATAACGACGATAATAACGACGATAAAACGACAATATTAACGACGATAATAACGACGATAATAAGGACGATAATAGCGACGATAATAACGACGATAATATTGATGATAATGACGATAATAACGACGATATTAACGACGATATTAACGACGATAAAGCGACGATAATAACGACGATAATATCGATTATAATGACGATAATAACGACGATATTAACGACGATAATAACGACGATAATATCGATGATAATGACGATAATAACGACGGTATTAACGACGAATATTACGACGATAAAACGACGATAATGACGACGATAATAACGATGACAATGACGATAATAACGACGATATTAACGACGATAACAAGGACGATAATGACGACGATATTTCGATGACAATGACGATAATAACGACGATAATATCGATGTTAATGACGATAATAACGACGATATTAACGACGATAAAACGACCATATTAACGACGATAATAAGGACGATAATAACGACGATAATATCGATGTTAATGACGATAATAACGACGATATTAACGACGATAAAACGACGATATTAACGACGATAAAGCGACGATAATAACGACGATAATATCGATGATAATGACGATAATAACGACGATATTAACGACGATAATAACGACGATAATAACGACGATAAAACGACGATATTAACGACGATAATAAGGACGATAATAAGGACGATAATAACGACGATAATATCGATGATAATGACGATAATAACGACGATATTGACGACGATAAAACGACGATATTAACGACAATATTAACGACGATATTAACGACGATAAAGCGACGATAATAACGACGATAATATCGACGATAATAACGACGATAATATCGATGATAATGACGATAATAACGACGGTATTAACGACGAATATTACGACGATAAAACGACGATATTAACGACAGTAATGACGACGATAATAACGATGACAATGACGATAATAACGACGATAATAACGACGATATTAACGACGATAACAAGGACGATAATGACGACGATATTATCGATGACAATGACGATAATAACGACGATAATATCGATGATAATGACGATAATAACGACGATATTAACGACGATATTAACGACGATAAAAAGGACGATAATAACGACGATAATATCGATGATAATGACGATAATAACGACGATAATAACGACGATAATAACGACGATAATAATGATGATAATAAGGATAATAACGACGATAATAACTACGATAATAACGACGATAAAACGACGATATTATCGACGATAATAAGGACGATAATAAGGACGATAATAACGACGATAATAACGGCGATAATATCGATGATAATGACGATAATAACGACGATATAAACGACGATAAAACGTCGATATTGACGACGATATTGACGACGATAAAGCGACGATAATAAGGACGATAATATCGATGATAATGACGATAATAACGACGATATTAACGACGATAATAACGACGATAATATCGATGATAATGACGATAATAACGACGGTATTAACGACGAATATTACGACGATAAAACGACGATATTAACGACGATAATGACGACGATAATAACGATGACAATGACGATAATAACGACGATAATAACGACGATATTAACGATGATAATAAGGACGATAATAAGGACGATAATAAGGACGATAATGACGACGATAATAACGACGATAATATTGATGATAATGACGATAATAAGGACGATAATAACGACGATAATAACGACGATAATATTGATGATAATGACGATAATAACGACGATATTAACGACGATATTAACGACGATAAAGCGACGATAATAACGACGATAATATCGATTATAATGACGATAATAACGACGATATTAACGACGATAATAACGACGATAATATCGATGATAATGACGATAATAACGACGGTATTAACGACGAATATTACGACGATAAAACGACGATAATGACGACGATAATAACGATGACAATGACGATAATAATGACGATATTAACGACGATAACAAGGACGATAATGACGACGATATTTCGATGACAATGACGATAATAACGACGATAATATCGATGTTAATGACGATAATAACGACGATATTAACGACGATAATAACGACGATAAAACGACCATATTAACGACGATAATAAGGACGATAATAACGACGATAATATCGATGTTAATGACGATAATAACGACGATATTAACGACAATAAAACGACGATATTAACGACGATAAAGCGACGATAATAACGACGATAATATCGATGATAATGACGATAATAACGACGATATTAACGACGATAATATCGATGATAATGACGATAATAACGACGGTATTAACGACGAATATTACGACGATAAAACGACGATATTAACGACGATAACAAGGACGATAATGACGACGATATTATCGATGACAATGACGATAATAACGACGATAATATCGATGTTAATGATGATAATAACGACGATATTAACGACGATAATAACGACGATAATAACGACGATAAAACGACGATATTAACGACGATAACAAGGACGATAATGACGACGATATTATCGATGACAATGACGATAATAACGACGATAATATCGATGTTAATGATGATAATAACGACGATATTAACGACGATAATAACGACGATAATAACGACGATAAAACGACGATATTAACGACGATAATAAGGACGATAATAAGGACGATAATAACGACGATAATATCGATGATAATGACGATAATAACGACGATATTGACGACGATAAAACGACGATATTAACGACGATATTAACGACGATATTAACGACGATAAAGCGACGATAATAACGACGATAATATCGACGATAATAACGACGATAATATCGATGATAATGACGATAATAACGACGGTATTAACGACGAATATTACGACGATAAAACGACGATATTAACGACAGTAATGACGACGATAATAACGATGACAATGACGATAATAACGACGATAATAACGACGATATTAACGACGATAACAAGGACGATAATGACGACGATATTATCGATGACAATGACGATAATAACGACGATAATATCGATGTTAATGACGATAATAACGACGATATTAACGACGATAATAACGACGATAATAACGACGATAAAACTACGATAATAACGACGATAATAAGGACGATAATAAGGACGATAATAACGACGATAATATCGATGATAATGACGATAATAACGACGATATTAACGACGATAAAACGACGATATTAACGACGATATTAACGACGATAAAGCGACGATAATAACGACGATAATATCGATGAAAATGACGATAATAACGACGATATTAACGACGATAATAACGACGATATTAACGACGATATTAACGACGATAAAGCGACGATAATAACGACGATAATATCGTTGATAATGACGATAATAACGACGATATTAACGACGATAACAAGGACGATAATGACGACGATATTATAGATGACTATGACGATAATAACGACGATAATATCGATGTTAATGACGATAATAACGACGATATTAACGACGATAATAACGACGATAATAACGACGATAAAACGACGATATTAACGACGATAATAAGGACGATAATAAGGACGATAATAACGAAGATAATATCGATGATAATGACGATAATAACGACGATAATATCGATGATAATGACGATAATAACGACGATATTAACGACGATAATAACGACGATAATAACGACGATAATAATGATGATAATAAGGATTATAACGACGATAATAACTACGATAATAACGACGATAAAACGACGATATTATCGACGATAATAAGGACGATAATAAGGACGATAATAAGGACGATAATAAGGACGATAATAACGGCGATAATATCGATGATAATGACGATAATAACGACGATATTAACGACGATAAAACGTCGATATTAACGAAGATATTAACGACGATAAAGCGACGATAATAACGACGATAATATCGATGATAATGACGATAATAACGACGATATTAACGACGATAATAACGACGATAATATCGATGATAATGACGATAATAACGACGGTATTAACGACGAATATTACGACGATAAAACGACGATATTAACGACGATAATGACGACGATAATAACGATGACAATGACGATAATAACGACGATATTAACGATGATAATAAGGACGATAATAAGGACGATAATAAGGACGATAATGACGACGATAATAACGACGATAATATTGATGATAATGACGATAATAACGACGATATTAACGACGATATTAACGACGATATTAACGACGATAAAACGACGATAATAACGACGATAATATCGATGATAATGACGATAATAACGACGATATTAACGACGATAATAACGACGATAATATCGATGATAATGACGATAATAACGATGGTATTAACGACGATAACAAGGACGATAATGACGACGATATTATCGATGACAATGACGATAATAACGACGATAATATCGATGTTAATGACGATAATAACGACGATATTAACGACGATAATAACGACGATAATAACGACGATAAAACGACGATATTAACGACGATAATAAGGACGATAATAAGGACGATAATAACGACGATAATATCGATGATAATGACGATAATAACGACGATAATAACGACGATAATAACGACGATAATAATGATGATAATAAGGATAATAACGACGATAATAACTACGATAATAACGACGATAAAACGACGATATTATCGACGATAATAAGGACGATAATGACGACGATATTATCGATGACAATGACGATAATAACGACGATAATATCGATGTTAATGACGATAATAACGACGATATTAACGACGATAATAACGACGATAATAACGACGATAAAACGACGATATTAACGACGATAATAAGGACGATAATAAGGACGATAATAACGACGATAATATCGATGATAATGACGATAATAACGACGATATTGACGACGATAAAACGACGATATTAACGACGATATTAACGACGATATTAACGACGATAAAGCGACGATAATAACGACGATAATATCGACGATAATAACGACGATAATATCGATGATAATGACGATAATAACGACGGTATTAACGACGAATATTACGACGATAAAACGACGATATTAACGACGATAACAAGGACGATAATGACGACGATATTATCAATGACAATGACGATAATAACGACGATAATATCGATGTTAATGACGATAATAACGACGATATTAACGACGAAAATAACGACGATAATAACGACGATAAAACGACGATATTAACGACGATAATAAGGACGATAATAAGGACGATAATAACGACGATAATAATGATGATAATAAGGATAATAACGACGATAATAACTACGATAATAACGACGATAAAACGACGATATTATCGACGATAATAAGGACGATAATAAGGACGATAATAACGACGCTAATAACGGCGATAATATCGATGATAATGACGATAATAACGACAATATTAACGACGATATTAACGATGATAATAAGGACGATAATAAGGACGATAATAAGGACGATAATGACGACGATAATAACGACGATAATATTGATGATAATGACGATAATAACGACGATATTAACGACGATAATAACGACGATTAAACGACCATATTAACGACGATATTAACGACGATAAAGCGACGATAATAACGACGATAATATCGATTATAATGACGATAATAACGACGATATTAACGACGATAATAACGACGATAATATCGATGATAATGACGATAATAACGACGGTATTAACGACGAATATTACGACGATAAAACGACGATATTAACGACAATAATGACGACGATAATAACGATGACAATGACGATAATAACGACGATAATAACGACGATATTAACGACGATAACAAGGACGATAATAATGACGATAATATCGATGATAATGACGATAATAACGACGATATTAACGACGATAATAACGACGATAATATCGATGATAATGACGATAATAACGACGATATTAACGACGATAATAACGACGATAATATCGATGATAATGACGATAATAACGACGGTATTAACGACGAATATTACGACGATAAAACGACGATATTAACGACGATATTAACGACGATAAAGCGACGATAATAACGACGATAATATCGATGATAATGACGATAATAACGACGATATTAACGACGATAATAACGACGATAATATCGATGATAATGACGATAATAACGACGGTATTAACGACGAATATTACGACGATAAAACGACGATATTAACGACAATAATGACGACGATAATAACGATGACAATGACGATAATAACGACGATAATAACGACGATATTAACGACGATAACAAGGACGATAATAACGACGATATTATCGATGACAATGACGATAATAACGACGATAATATCGATGTTAATGACGATAATAACGACGATAAAACGACCATATTAACGACGATAATAAGGACGATAATAAGGACGATAATAACGACGATAATATCGATGTTAATGACGATAATAACGACGATAATAACGACGATAATAATGATGATAATGACGATAATAAGGACGATAATAACGACGATAATATCGATGTTAATGACGATAATAACGACGATATTAACGACGATATTAACGACGATTAAACGACGATATTAACGACGATATTAACGACGATAAAGCGACGATAATAACGACGATAATATCGATTATAATGACGATAATAACGACGATATTAACGACGATAATAACGACGATAATATCGATGATAATGACGATAATAACGACGGTATTAACGACGAATATTACGACGATAAAACGACGATATTAACGACGATAATAACGATACAATGACGATAATAACGACGATATTAACGACGATAATAACGACGATAATAACGACGATAAAACGACGATATTAACGACGATAATAAGGACGATAATAAGGACGATAATAACGACGATAATATCGATGATAATGACGATAATAACGACGATATTAACGACGATAAAACGACGATATTAACGACGATATTAACGACGATAAAGCGACGATAATAACGACGATAATATCGATGATAATGACGATAATAACGACGATATTAACGACGATAATAACGACGATATTAACGACGATATTAACGACGATAAAGCGACGATAATATCGTTGATAATGACGATAATAACGACGTTATTAACGACGATAACAAGGACGATAATGACGACGATATTATCGATGACAATGACGATAATAACGACGATATTAACGACGATATTAACGACGATATTAACGACGATAAAACGACGATAACAACGACGATAATATCGATGATAATGACGATAATAACGACGATATTAACGACGATAATAACGACGATAACAACGACGATAAAACTACGATATTAACGACGATAATAAGGACGATAATAAGGACGATAATAACGACGATAATATCGATGATAATGACGATAATAACGACAATATTAACGACGATATTAGCGATGATAATAAGGACGATAATAAGGACGATAATAAGGACGATAATGACGACGATAATAACGACGATAATATTGATGATAATGACGATAATAACGACGATATTAACGACGATAATAACGACGATTAAACGACGATATTAACGACGATATTAACGACGATAAAGCGACGATAATAACGACGATAATATCGATTATAATGACGATAATAACGACGATATTAACGACGATAATAACGACGATAATATCGATGATAATGACGATAATAACGACGGTATTAACGACGAATATTACGACGATAAAACGACGATATTAACGACAATAATGACGACGATAATAACGATGACAATGACGATAATAACGACGATAATAACGACGATATTAACGACGATAACAAGGACGATAATAATGACGATAATATCGATGATAATGACGATAATAACGACGATATTAACGACGATAATAACGACGATAATATCGATGATAATGACGATAATAACGACGATATTAACGACGATAATAACGACGATAATATCGATGATAATGACGATAATAACGACGGTATTAACGACGAATATTACGACGATAAAACGACGATATTAACGACGATATTAACGACGATAAAGCGACGATAATAACGACGATAATATCGATGATAATGACGATAATAACGACGATATTAACGACGATAATAACGACGATAATATCGATGATAATGACGATAATAACGACGGTATTAACGACGAATATTACGACGATAAAACGACGATATTAACGACAATAATGACGACGATAATAACGATGACAATGACGATAATAACGACGATAATAACGACGATATTAACGACGATAACAAGGACGATAATAACGACGATATTATCGATGACAATGACGATAATAACGACGATAATTTCGATGTTAATGACGATAATAACGACGATAAAACGACCATATTAACGACGATAATAAGGACGATAATAAGGACGATAATAACGACGATAATATCGATGTTAATGACGATAATAACGACGATAATAACGACGATAATAATGATGATAATGACGATAATAAGGACGATAATAACGACGATAATATCGATGTTAATGACGATAATAACGACGATATTAACGACGATATTAACGACGATTAAACGACGATATTAACGACGATATTAACGACGATAAAGCGACGATAATAACGACGATAATATCGATTATAATGACGATAATAACGACGATATTAACGACGATAATAACGACGATAATATCGATGATAATGACGATAATAACGACGGTATTAACGACGAATATTACGACGATAAAACGACGATATTAACGACGATAATAACGATACAATGACGATAATAACGACGATATTAACGACGATAATAACGACGATAATAACGACGATAAAACGACGATATTAACGACGATAATAAGGACGATAATAAGGACGATAATAACGACGATAATATCGATGATAATGACGATAATAACGACGATATTAACGACGATAAAACGACGATATTAACGACGATATTAACGACGATAAAGCGACGATAATAACGACGATAATATCGATGATAATGACGATAATAACGACGATATTAACGACGATAATAACGACGATATTAACGACGATATTAACGACGATAAAGCGACGATAATATCGTTGATAATGACGATAATAACGACGATATTAACGACGATAACAAGGACGATAATGACGACGATATTATCGATGACAATGACGATAATAACGACGATATTAACGACGATATTAACGACGATATTAACGACGATAAAACGACGATAACAACGACGATAATATCGATGATAATGACGATAATAACGACGATATTAACGACGATAATAACGACGATAATAACGACGATAAAACTACGATATTAACGACGATAATAAGGACGATAATAAGGACGATAATAACGACGATAATATCGATGATAATGACGATAATAATGACGATATTAACGACGATAAAACGACGATATTAACGACGATATTAACGACGATAAAGCGACGATAATAACGACGATAATATCGATGATAATGACGATAATAACGACGATATTAACGACGATAATAACGACGATATTAACGACGATATTAACGACGATAAAGCGACGATAATAACGACGATAATATCGTTGATAATGACGATAATAACGACGATATTAACGACGATAACAAGGACGATAATGACGACGATATTATAGATGACAATGACGATAATAACGACGATAATATCGATGTTAATGACGATAATAACGACGATATTAACGACGATAATAACGACGATAAAACGACCATATTAACGACGATAATAAGGACGATAATAAGGACGATAATAACGACGATAATATCGATGTTAATGACGATAATAACGACGATATTAACGACGACATTAACGACGATATTAACGACGATAAAGCGACGATAATAACGACGATAATATCGATGATAATGACGATAATAACGACGATATTAACGACGATAATAACGACGATAATATCGATGATAATGACGATAATAACGATGGTATTAACGACGATAACAAGGACGATAATGACGACGATATTATCGATGACAATGACGATAATAACGACGATATTAACGACGATAATAACGACGATAATAACGACGATAAAACGACGATATTAACGACGATAATAACGACGATAAAACGACGATATTAACGACGATAATAAGGACGATAATAAGGACGATAATAACGACGATAATATCGATGATAATGACGATAATAACGACGATATTAACGACGATAATAACGACGATAATATCGATAATAATGACGATAATAACGACGGTATTAACGACGAATATTACGACGATAAAACGACGATATTAACGACGATAATGACGACGATAATAACGATGACAATGACGATAATAACGACGATAATAACGACGATATTAACGACGATAACAAGGACAATAATGACGACGATATTATCGATGACAATGACGATAATAACGACGATAATATCGATGTTAATGACGATAATAACGACGATATTAACGACGATAATAACGACGATAAAACGACCATATTAACGACGATAATAAGGACGATAATAAGGACGATAATAACGACGATAATATCGATGTTAATGACGATAATAACGACGAAATTAACGACGATATTAACGACGATATTAACGACGATAAAGCGACGATAATAACGACGATAATATCGATTATAATGACGATAATAACGACGATATTAACGACGATAATAACGACGATAATATCGATGATAATGACGATAATAACGACGGTATTAACGACGAATATTACGACGATAAAACGACGATATTAACGACGATAATGACGACTATAATAACGATGACAATGACGATAATAACGACGATAATAACGACGATATTAACGACGATAACAAGGACGATAATGACGACGATATTTCGATGACAATGATTATAATAACGACGATAATATCGATGTTAATGACGATAATAACGACGATATTAACGACGATAATAACGACGATAAAACGACCATATTAACGACGATAATAAGGACGATAATAACAACGATAATATCGATGTTAATGACGATAATAACGACGATATTAACGACGATAATAACGACGATAAAACGACGATATTAACGACGATTATAAGGACGATAATAAGGACGATAATAACGACGATATTATCGATGTTAATGACGATAATAACGACGATATTAACGACGATAATAAGGACGATAATAAAGACGATAATAACGACGATAATATCGATGATAATGACGATAATAACGACGGTAATAACGACGAATATTACGACGATAAAACGACGATATTAACGACGATAATGACGACGATAATAACGATGACAATGACGATAATAACGACGATAATAACGACGATATTAACGATGATAATAAGGACGATAATAAGGACGATAATAAGGACGATAATGACGACAATAATAACGACGATAATATTGATGATAATGACGATAATAACGACGATATTAACGACGATAATAACGACGATAATAACGACGATAAAACGACGATATTAACGACGATAATAAGGACGATAATAAGGACGATAATAACGACGATAATATCGATGATAATGACGATAATAACGACGATATTAACGACGATAATAACGACGATAATAACGACGATAATAATGATGATAATAAGGATAATAACGACGATAATAACTACGATAATAACGACGATAAAACGACGATATTATGGACGATAATATCGACGATAATAACGACGATAAAGCGACGATAATAACGACGATAATATCGATGATAATAAGGATAATAACGACAATAGTAACGATGAAGTGACGATAATAACGACGATAATATTGATGATAATGACGATAATAACGACGATATTAACGACGATAATAACGACGATATTAACGACGATATTAACGACGATAAAGCGACGATAATAACGACGATAATATCGTTGATAATGACGATAATAACGACGATATTAACGACGATTACAAGGACGATAATGACGACGATATTATCGATGACAATGACGATAATAACGACGATATTAACGACGATATTAACGACGATATTAACGACGATAAAACGACGATAATAACGACGATAATATCGTTGATAATGACGATAATAACGACGATATTAACGACGATAACAAGGACGATAATGACGACTATATTATCGATGACAATGACGATAATAACGACGATATTAACGACGATATTAACGACGATATTAACGACGATAAAACGACGATAATAACGACGATAATATCGATGATAATGACGATAATAACGACGATATTAACGACGATAATAACGACGATATTAACGACGATATTAACGACGATAAAGCGACGATAATATCGTTGATAATGACGATAATAACGACGATATTAACGACGATAACAAGGACGATAATGACGACGATATTATCGATGACAATGACGATAATAACGACGATATTAACGACGATAATAACGACGATAATATCGATGATAATGACGATAATAACGATGGTATTAACGACGATACAAGGACGATAATGACGACGATATTATCGATGACAATGACGATAATAACGACGATAATATCGATGTTAATGACGATAATAACGACGATATTAACGACGATAATAACGACGATAATAACGACGATAAAACGACGATATTAACGACGATAATAAGGACGATAATAAGGACGATAATAACGACGATAATATCGATGATAATGACGATAATAACGACGATATTAACGACGATAATAACGACGATAATAACGAAGATAATAATGATGATAATAAGGATAATAACGACGATAATATCTACGATAATAACGACGATAAAACGACGATATTATCGACGATAATAAGGACGATAATAAGGACGATAATAACGACGATAATAACGGTGATAATATCGATGATAATGACGATAATAACGACGATATTAACGACGATAATAATGACGATAATATCGATGATAATGACGATAATAACGACGGTATTAACGACGAATATTACGACGATAAAACGACGATATTAACGACGATAATGACGACGATAATAACGATGACAATGACGATAATAACGACGATAATAACGACGATATTAACGACGATAATAACGACGATAATATCGATGATAATGACGATAATAACGACGGTATTAACGACGAATATTACGACGATAAAACGACGATATTAACGACAATAATGACGACGATAATAACGATGACAATGACGATAATAACGACGATAATAACGACGATATTAACGACGATAACAAGGACGATAATAACGACGATATTATCGATGACAATGACGATAATAACGACGATAATTTCGATGTTAATGACGATAATAACGACGATAAAACGACCATATTAACGACGATAATAAGGACGATAATAAGGACGATAATAACGACGATAATATCGATGTTAATGACGATAATAACGACGATAATAACGACGATAATAATGATGATAATGACGATAATAAGGACGATAATAACGACGATAATATCGATGTTAATGACGATAATAACGACGATATTAACGACGATATTAACGACGATTAAACGACGATATTAACGACGATATTAACGACGATAAAGCGACGATAATAACGACGATAATATCGATTATAATGACGATAATAACGACGATATTAACGACGATAATAACGACGATAATATCGATGATAATGACGATAATAACGACGGTATTAACGACGAATATTACGACGATTAAACGACGATATTAACGACGATAATAACGATACAATGACGATAATAACGACGATATTAACGACGATAATAACGACGATAATAACGACGATAAAACGACGATATTAACGACGATAATAAGGACGATAATAAGGACGATAATAACGACGATAATATCGATGATAATGACGATAATAACGACGATATTAACGACGATAAAACGACGATATTAACGACGATATTAACGACGATAAAGCGACGATAATAACGACGATAATATCGATGATAATGACGATAATAACGACGATATTAACGACGATAATAACGACGATATTAACGACGATATTAACGACGATAAAGCGACGATAATATCGTTGATAATGACGATAATAACGACGATATTAACGACGATAACAAGGACGATAATGACGACGATATTATCGATGACAATGACGATAATAACGACGATATTAACGACGATATTAACGACGATATTAACGACGATAAAACGACGATAACAACGACGATAATATCGATGATAATGACGATAATAACGACGATATTAACGACGATAATAACGACGATAATAACGACGATAAAACTACGATATTAACGACGATAATAAGGACGATAATAAGGACGATAATAACGACGATAATATCGATGATAATGACGATAATAATGACGATATTAACGACGATAAAACGACGATATTAACGACGATATTAACGACGATAAAGCGACGATAATAACGACGATAATATCGATGATAATGACGATAATAACGACGATATTAACGACGATAATAACGACGATATTAACGACGATATTAACGACGATAAAGCGACGATAATAACGACGATAATATCGTTGATAATGACGATAATAACGACGATATTAACGACGATAACAAGGACGATAATGACGACGATATTATAGATGACAATGACGATAATAACGACGATAATATCGATGTTAATGACGATAATAACGACGATATTAACGACGATAATAACGACGATAAAACGACCATATTAACGACGATAATAAGGACGATAATAAGGACGATAATAACGACGATAATATCGATGTTAATGACGATAATAACGACGATATTAACGACGACATTAACGACGATATTAACGACGATAAAGCGACGATAATAACGACGATAATATCGATGATAATGACGATAATAACGACGATATTAACGACGATAATAACGACGATAATATCGATGATAATGACGATAATAACGATGGTATTAACGACGATAACAAGGACGATAATGACGACGATATTATCGATGACAATGACGATAATAACGACGATATTAACGACGATAATAACGACGATAATAACGACGATAAAACGACGATATTAACGACGATAATAACGACGATAAAACGACGATATTAACGACGATAATAAGGACGATAATAAGGACGATAATAACGACGATAATATCGATGATAATGACGATAATAACGACGATATTAACGACGATAATAACGACGATAATATCGATAATAATGACGATAATAACGACGGTATTAACGACGAATATTACGACGATAAAACGACGATATTAACGACGATAATGACGACGATAATAACGATGACAATGACGATAATAACGACGATAATAACGACGATATTAACGACGATAACAAGGACGATAATGACGACGATATTATCGATGACAATGACGATAATAACGACGATAATATCGATGTTAATGACGATAATAACGACGATATTAACGACGATAATAACGACGATAAAACGACCATATTAACGACGATAATAAGGACGATAATAAGGACGATAATAACGACGATAATATCGATGTAAATGACGATAATAACGACGAAATTAACGACGATATTAACGACGATATTAACGACGATAAAGCGACGATAATAACGACGATAATATCGATTATAATGACGATAATAACGACGATATTAACGACGATAATAACGACGATAATATCGATGATAATGACGATAATAACGACGGTATTAACGACGAATATTACGACGATAAAACGACGATATTAACGACGATAATGACGACTATAATAACGATGACAATGACGATAATAACGACGATAATAACGACGATATTAACGACGATAAAAAGGACGATAATGACGACGATATTTCGATGACAATGATTATAATAACGACGATAATATCGATGTTAATGACGATAATAACGACGATATTAACGACGATAATAACGACGATAAAACGACCATATTAACGACGATAATAAGGACGATAATAACAACGATAATATCGATGTTAATGACGATAATAACGACGATATTAACGACGATAATAACGACGATAAAACGACGATATTAACGACGATTATAAGGACGATAATAAGGACGATAATAACGACGATATTATCGATGTTAATGACGATAATAACGACGATATTAACGACGATAATAAGGACGATAATAAAGACGATAATAACGACGATAATATCGATGATAATGACGATAATAACGACGGTAATAACGACGAATATTACGACGATAAAACGACGATATTAACGACGATAATGACGACGATAATAACGATGACAATGACGATAATAACGACGATAATAACGACGATATTAACGATGATAATAAGGACGATAATAAGGACGATAATAAGGACGATAATGACGACAATAATAACGACGATAATATTGATGATAATGACGATAATACCGACGATATTAACGACGATAATAACGACGATAATAACGACGATAAAACGACGATATTAACGACGATAATAAGGACGATAATAAGGACGATAATAACGACGATAATATCGATGATAATGACGATAATAACGACGATATTAACGACGATAATAACGACGATAATAACGACGATAATAATGATGATAATAAGGATAATAACGACGATAATAACTACGATAATAACGACGATAAAACGACGATATTATGGACGATAATATCGACGATAATAACGACGATAAAGCGACGATAATAACGACGATAATATCGATGATAATAAGGATAATAACGACAATAGTAACGATGAAATGACGATAATAACGACGATAATATTGATGATAATGACGATAATAACGACGATATTAACGACGATAATAACGACGATATTAACGACGATATTAACGACGATAAAGCGACGATAATAACGACGATAATATCGTTGATAATGACGATAATAACGACGATATTAACGACGATTACAAGGACGATAATGACGACGATATTATCGATGACAATGACGATAATAACGACGATATTAACGACGATATTAACGACGATATTAACGACGATAAAACGACGATAATAACGACGATAATATCGTTGATAATGACGATAATAACGACGATATTAACGACGATAACAAGGACGATAATGACGACGATATTATCGATGACAATGACGATAATAACGACGATATTAACGACGATATTAACGACGATATTAACGACGATAAAACGACGATAATAACGACGATAATATCGATGATAATGACGATAATAACGACGATATTAACGACGATAATAACGACGATATTAACGACGATATTAACGACGATAAAGCGACGATAATATCGTTGATAATGACGATAATAACGACGATATTAACGACGATAACAAGGACGATAATGACGACGATATTATCGATGACAATGACGATAATAACGACGATATTAACGACGATATTAACGACGATATTAACGACGATAAAACGACGATAATAACGACGATAATATCGATGATAATGACGATAATAACGACGATATTAACGACGATAATAACGACGATAATAACGACGATAAAACTACGATTTTAACGACGATAATAAGGACGATAATAAGGACGATAATAACGACGATAATATCGATGATAATGACGATAATAATGACGATATTAACGACGATAAAACGACGATATTAACGACGATATTAACGACGATAAAGCGACGATAATAACGACGATAATATCGTTGATAATGACGATAATAACGACGATATTAACGACGATAATAACGACGATAAAACGACCATATTAACGACGATAATAAGGACGATAATAAGGACGATAATAACGACGATAATATCGATGTTAATGACGATAATAACGACGAAATTAACGACGATATTAACGACGATAATAACGACGATAAAGCGACGATAATAACGACGATAATATCGATTATAATGACGATAATAACGACGATATTAACGACGATAATAACGACGATAATATTGATGATAATGACGATAATAACGACGGTATTAACGACGAATATTACGACGATAAAACGACGATATTAACGACGATAATGACGACGATAATAACGATGACAATGACGATAATAACGACGATAATAACGACGATATTAACGACGATAACAAGGACGATAATGACGACGATATTTCGATGACAATGACGATAATAACGACGATAATATCGATGTTAATGACGATAATAACGACGATATTAACGACGATAATAACGACGATAAAACGACCATATTAACGACGATAATAAGGACGATAATAACAACGATAATATCGATGTTAATGGCGATAATAACGACGATATTAACGACGAAATTAACGACGATATTAACGACGATATTAACGACGATAAAGCGACGATAATAACGACGATAATATCGATTATAATGACGATAATAACGACGATATTAACGACGATAATAACGACGATAATATCGATGATAATGACGATAATAACGATGGTATTAACGACGATACAAGGACGATAATGACGACGATATTATCGATGACAATGACGATAATAACGACGATAATATCGATGTTAATGACGATAATAACGACGATATTAACGACGATAATAACGACGATAATAACGACGATAAAACGACGATATTAACGACGATAATAAGGACGATAATAAGGACGATAATAACGACGATAATATCGATGATAATGACGATAATAACGACGATATTAACGACGATAATAACGACGATAATAACGAAGATAATAATGATGATAATAAGGATAATAACGACGATAATATCTACGATAATAACGACGATAAAACGACGATATTATCGACGATAATAAGGACGATAATAAGGACGATAATAACGACGATAGTAACGGTGATAATATCGATGATAATGACGATAATAACGACGATATTAACGACGATAATAATGACGATAATATCGATGATAATGACGATAATAACGACGGTATTAACGACGAATATTACGACGATAAAACGACGATATTAACGACGATAATGACGACGATAATAACGATGACAATGACGATAATAACGACGATAATAACGACGATATTAACGACGATAACAAGGACGATAATAACGACGATATTATCGATGACAATGACGATAATAACGACGATAATATCGATGTTAATGACGATAATAACGACGATAAAACGACCATATTAACGACGATAATAAGGACGATAATAAGGACGATAATAACGACGATAATATCGATGTTAATGACGATAATAACGACGATAATAATGACGATAATAATGATGATAATGACGATAATAAGGACGATAATAACGACGATAATATCGATGTTAATGACGATAATAACGACGATATTAACGACGATATTAACGACGATTAAACGACGATATTAACGACGATATTAACGACGATAAAGCGACGATAATAACGACGATAATATCGATTATAATGATGATAATAACGACGATATTAACGACGATAATAACGACGATAATATCGATGATAGTGACGATAATAACGACGGTATTAACGACGAATATTACGACGATAAAACGACGATATTAACGACGATAATGACGACGATAATAACGATACAATGACGATAATAACGACGATATTAACGACGATAATAACGACGATAATAACGACGATAAAACGACGATATTAACGACGATAATAAGGACGATAATAAGGACGATAATAACGACGATAAAACGACGATATTAACGACGATATTAACGACGATAAAGCGACGATAATAACGACGATATTAACGACGATATTAACGACGATAAAGCGACGATAATAACGACGATAATATCGATGATAATGACGATAATAACGACGATATTAACGACGATAATAACGACGATATTAACGACGATATTAACGACGATAAAGCGACGATAATAACGACGATAATATCGTTGATAATGACGATAATAACGACGATATTAACGACGATAACAAGGACGATAATGACGACGATATTATCGATGACAATGACGATAATAACGACGATATTAACGACGATATTAACGACGATATTAACGACGATAAAACGACGATAATAACGACGATAATATCGATGATAATGACGATAATAACGACGATATTAACGACGATAATAACGACGATAATAACGACGATAAAACTACGATATTAACGACGATAATAAGGACGATAATAAGGACGATAATAACGACGATAATATCGATGATAATGACGATAATAATGACGATATTAACGACGATAAAACGACGATATTAACGACGATATTAACGACGATAAAGCGACGATAATAACGACGATAATATCGATGATAATGACGATAATAACGACGATATTAACGACGATAATAACGACGATATTAACGACGATATTAACGACGATAAAGCGACGATAATAACGACGATAATATCGTTGATAATGACGATAATAACGACGATATTAACGACGATAACAAGGACGATAATGACGACGATATTATCGATGACAATGACGATAATAACGACGATATTAACGACGATATTAACGACGATATTAACGACGATAAAACGACGATAATAACGACGATAATATCGATGATAATGACGATAATAACGACGATATTAACGACGATAATAACGACGATAATAACGACGATAAAACTACGATATTAACGACGATAATAAGGACGATAATAAGGACGATAATAACGACGATAATATCGATGATAATGACGATAATAATGACGATATTAACGACGATAAAACGACGATATTAACGACGATATTAACGACGATAAAGCGACGATAATAACGACGATAATATCGATGATAATGACGATAATAACGACGATATTAACGACGATAATAACGACGATATTAACGACGATATTAACGACGATAAAGCGACGATAATAACGACGATAATATCGTTGATAATGACGATAATAACGACGATATTAACGACGATAACAAGGACGATAATGACGACGATATTATAGATGACAATGACGATAATAACGACGATAATATCGATGTTAATGACGATAATAACGACGATATTAACGACGATAATAACGACGATAAAACGACCATATTAACGACGATAATAAGGACGATAATAAGGACGATAATAACGACGATAATATCGATGTTAATGACGATAATAACGACGATATTAACGACGATATTAACGACGATATTAACGACGATAAAGCGACGATAATAACGACGATAATATCGATGATAATGACGATAATAACGACGATATTATCGTCGATAATAACGACGATAATATCGATGATAATGACGATAATAACGATGGTATTAACGACGATAACAAGGACGATAATGACGACGATATTATCGATGACAATGACGATAATAACGACGATATTAACGACGATAATAACGACGATAATAACGACGATAAAACGACGATATTAACGACGATAATAAGGACGATAATAAGGACGATAATAACGACGATAATATCGATGATAATGACGATAATAACGACGATATTAACGACGATAATAACGACGATAATAATAATGATAATAAGGATAATAACGACGATAATAACTACGATAATAACGACGATAAAACGTCGATATTATCGACGATAATATCGACGATAATAACGATGATAATCACGATAATAACGACGTTATTAATGACGATAATAACGACGATAATAACGACGATAATGCGACGATAATAACGACGATAATATCGATGATAATAACGATAATAACGACAATAGTAACGATGAAATGACGATAATAAAGACGATTATAATGATGATAATAAGGATAATAACGACGATAAAAACTACGATAATAACAACGATAATATCGATGATAATGACGATAATAACGACGATATTAACGACGATATTAACGACGATAACAAGGACGATAATGACGACGATATTATCGATGACAATGACGATAATAACGACGATAAAACGACGATATTAACGACGATAATAACGACGATATTAACGACGATATTAACGACGATAAAGCGACGATAATAACGACGATAATATCGTTGATAATGACGATAATAACGACGATATTAACGACGATAACAAGGACGATAATGACGACGATATTATCGATGACAATGACGATAATAACGACGATATTAACGACGATATTAACGACGATATTAACGACGATAAAACGACGATAATAACGACGATAATATCGATGATAATGACGATAATAACGACGATATTAACGACGATAATAACGACGATAATAACGACGATAAAACTACGATATTAACGACGATAATAAGGACGATAATAAGGACGATAATAACGACGATAATATCGATGATAATGACGATAATAATGACGATATTAACGACGATAAAACGACGATATTAACGACGATATTAACGACGATAAAGCGACGATAATAACGACGATAATATCGATGATAATGACGATAATAACGACGATATTAACGACGATAATAACGACGATATTAACGACGATATTAACGACGATAAAGCGACGATAATAACGACGATAATATCGTTGATAATGACGATAATAACGACGATATTAACGACGATAACAAGGACGATAATGACGACGATATTATCGATGACAATGACGATAATAACGACGATATTAACGACGATATTAACGACGATATTAACGACGATAAAACGACGATAATAACGACGATAATATCGATGATAATGACGATAATAACGACGATATTAACGACGATAATAACGACGATAATAACGACGATAAAACTACGATATTAACGACGATAATAAGGACGATAATAAGGACGATAATAACGACGATAATATCGATGATAATGACGATAATAATGACGATATTAACGACGATAAAACGACGATATTAACGACGATATTAACGACGATAAAGCGACGATAATAACGACGATAATATCGATGATAATGACGATAATAACGACGATATTAACGACGATAATAACGACGATATTAACGACGATATTAACGACGATAAAGCGACGATAATAACGACGATAATATCGTTGATAATGACGATAATAACGACGATATTAACGACGATAACAAGGACGATAATGACGACGATATTATAGATGACAATGACGATAATAACGACGATAATATCGATGTTAATGACGATAATAACGACGATATTAACGACGATAATAACGACGATAAAACGACCATATTAACGACGATAATAAGGACGATAATAAGGACGATAATAACGACGATAATATCGATGTTAATGACGATAATAACGACGATATTAACGACGATATTAACGACGATATTAACGACGATAAAGCGACGATAATAACGACGATAATATCGATGATAATGACGATAATAACGACGATATTATCGTCGTTAATAACGACGATAATATCGATGATAATGACGATAATAACGATGGTATTAACGACGATAACAAGGACGATAATGACGACGATATTATCGATGACAATGACGATAATAACGACGATATTAACGACGATAATAACGACGATAATAACGACGATAAAACGACGATATTAACGACGATAATAAGGACGATAATAAGGACGATAATAACGACGATAATATCGATGATAATGACGATAATAACGACGATATTAACGACGATAATAACGACGATAATAATAATGATAATAAGGATAATAACGACGATAATAACTACGATAATAACGACGATAAAACGTCGATATTATCGACGATAATATCGACGATAATAACGATGATAATCACGATAATAACGACGTTATTAATGACGATAATAACGACGATAATAACGACGATAATGCGACGATAATAACGACGATAATATCGATGATAATAACGATAATAACGACAATAGTAACGATGAAATGACGATAATAAAGACGATTATAATGATGATAATAAGGATAATAACGACGATAAAAACTACGATAATAACAACGATAATATCGATGATAATGACGATAATAACGACGATATTAACGACGATATTAACGACGATAACAAGGACGATAATGACGACGATATTATCGATGACAATGACGATAATAACGACGATAAAACGACGATATTAACGACGATAATAACGACGATATTAACGAAGATATTAACGACGATAAAGCGACGATAATAACGACGATAATATCGTTGATAATGACGATAATAACGACGATATTAACGACGATAACAAGGACGATAATGACGACGATATTATCGATGACAATGACGATAATAACGACGATAATATCGATGTTAATGACGATAATAACGACGATAATAACGACGATAATAACGACGATAAAACGACCATATTAACGACGATAATAAGGACGATAATAACAACGATAATATCGATGTTAATGACGATAATAACGACGATATTAACGACGATATTAACGACGATATTAACGACGATAAAGCGACGAAAATAACGACGATAATATCGATGATAATGACGATAATAACGACGATATTAACGACGATAATAACGACGATAATATCGATGATAATGACGATAATAACGATGGTATTAACGACGATAAAAGGACGATAATGACGACGATATTATCGATGACAATGACGATAATAACGACGATAATATCGATGTTAATGACGATAATAACGACGATATTAACGACGATAATAACGACGATAATAACGACGATAAAACGACGATATTAACGACGATAATAAGGACGATAATAAGGACGATAATAACGACGATAATATCGATGATAATGACGATAATAACGACGATATTAACGACGATAATAACGACGATAATAACGACGATAATAATGATGATAATAAGGATAATAACGACGATAATAACTACGATAATAACGACGATAAAACGACGATATTGTGGACGATAATATCGACGATAATAACGACGATAAAGCGACGATAATAACGACGATAATATCGATGATAATAAGGATAATAACGACAATAGTAACGATGAAATGACGATAATAACGACGATAATATTGATGATAATGACGATAACAACGACGATATTAACGACGATAATAACGACGATATTAACGACGATATTAACGACGATAAAGCGACGATAATAACGACGATAATATCGTTGATAATGACGATAATAACGACGATATTAACGACGATAACAAGGACGATAATGACGACGATATTATCGATGTCAATGACGATAATAACGACGATAATATCGATGTTAATGACGATAATAACGACAATATTAACGACGATATTAACGACGATAAAACGACCATATTAACGACGATAATAAGGACGATAATAAGGACGATAATAACGACGATAATATCGATGTTAATGACGATAATAACGACGATAATAACGACGATAATAATGATGATAATGACGATAATAACGACGATAATAAGGACGATAATAAGGACGATAATAACGACGATAATATCGATGATAATGACGATAATAACGACGATATTAACGACGATAATAACGACGATAATAACGACGATAAAACAACGATAAATACTATTATAATTATGACGATAATATCGACGATAATAACGATGACAATGACGATAATAACGACGATAATAACGACGATATTAACGACGATAACAAGGACGATAATGACGACGATATTATCGATGACAATGACGATAATAACGACGATAATATCGATGTTAATGACGATAATAACGACGATATTAACGACGATGATAACGACGATAATAACGACGATAAAACGACGATAATAAGGACGATAATAAGGACGATAATAACGACGATAATATCGATGTTAATGACGATAATAACGACGATATTAACGACGATGATAACGACGATAATAACGACGATAAAACGACGATAATAAGGACGATAATAAGGACGATAATAACGACGATAATATCGATGATAATGACGATAATAACGACGATATCAACGACGATAATAACGACGATAATAACGACGATATTAACGACGATAATAAGGACGATAATAAGGACGATAATAACGACGATAATAACGACGATAATATCGATGATAATAACGATAATAGCGACAATAATAACGATGATAATGACGATAATAAAGACGATTATAATGATGATAATAAGGATAATAACGACGATAATAACTACGATAATAACGACGATAAAACGACGATATTAACGACGATAATAAGGATGATAATAAGTACGAAAATAACGACGATAATAACAACGATAATATCGATGATAATGACGATAATAACGACGATATTAACGACGAAAATAACGACGATATTAACGACGATAATAACGACAATAATGACGACGATAATAACGATGACAATGACGATAATAACGACGATAATAACGACGATATTAACGACGATAACAAGGACGATAATGACGACGATATTATCGATGTCAATGACGATAATAACGACGATAATATCGATGTTAATGACGATAGTAACGACGAAATTAACGACGATATTAACGACGATATTAACGACGATAAAGCGACGATAATAACGACGATAATATCGATGTTAATGACGATAATAACGACGATAATAACGACGATAATAATGATGATAATGACGATAATAACGACGATAATAAGGACGATAATAAGGACGATAATAACGACGATAATATCGATGATAATGACGATAATAACGACGATATTAACGACGATAATAACGACGATAATAACGACGATAAAACAACGATAAATACTATTATAATTATGACGATAATATCGACGATAATAACGATGACAATGACGATAATAACGACGATAATAACGACGATATTAACGACGATAACAAGGACGATAATGACGACGATATTATCGATGACAATGACGATAATAACGACGATAATATCGATGTTAATGACGATAATAACGACGATATTAACGACGATAATAACGACGATAATAACTACGATAAAACGACGATATTAACGAGGATAATAAGGACGATAATAAGGACGATAATAACGACGATAATATCGATGTTAATGACGATAATAACGACGATATTAACGACGATGATAACGACGATAATAACGACGATAAAACGACGATAATAAGGACGATAATAAGGACGATAATAACGACGATAATATCGATGATAATGACGATAATAACGACGATATCAACGACGATAATAACGACGATAATAACGACGATATTAACGACGATAATAAGGACGATAATAAGGACGATAATAACGACGATAATAACGACGATAATATCGATGATAATAACGATAATAGCGACAATAATAACGATGATAATGACGATAATAAAGACGATTATAATGATGATAATAAGGATAATAACGACGATAATAACTACGATAATAACGACGATAAAACGACGATATTAACGACGATAATAAGTACGAAAATAACGACGATAATAACAACGATAATATCGATGATAATGACGATAATAACGACGATATTAACGACGAAAATAACGACGATATTAACGATGACAATGACGATAATAACGACGATAATAACGACGATATTAACGACGATAACAAGGACGATAATGACGACGATATTATCGATGTCAATGACGATAATAACGACGATAATATCGATGTTAATGACGATAATAACGACAATATTAACGACGATAATAACGACGATAAAACGACCATATTAACGACGATAATAAGGACGATAATAAGGACGATAATAACGACGATAATATCGATGTTAATGACGATAATAACGACGATAATAACGACGATAATAATGATGATAATGACGATAATAACGACGATAATAAGGACGATAATAAGGACGATAATAACGACGATAATATCGATGATAATGACGATAATAACGACGATATTAACGACGATAATAACGACGATAATAACGACGATAAAACAACGATAAATACTATTATAATTATGACGATAATATCGACGATAATAACGATGACAATGACGATAATAACGACGATAATAACGACGATATTAACGACGATAACAAGGACGATAATGACGACGATATTATCGATGACAATGACGATAATAACGACGATAATATCGATGTTAATGACGATAATAACGACGATATTAACGACGATAATAACGACGATAATAACGACGATAAAACAACGATATTAACGACGATAATAAGGACGATAATAAGGACGATAATAACGACGATAATATCGATGATAATGACGATAATAACGACGATATTAACGACGATAAAACGACGATATTAACGACGATATTAACGACGATAAAGCGACGATAATAACGACGATAATATCGATGATAATGACGATAATAACGACGATATTAACGACGATAATAACGACGATATTAACGACGATATTAACGACGATAAAGCGACGATAATAACGACGATAATATCGTTGATAATGACGATAATAACGACGATATTAACGACGATAACAAGGACGATAATGACGACGATATAATCGATGACAATGACGATAATAACGACGATAATATCGATGTTAATGACGATAATAACGACGATATTAACGACGATAATAACGACGATAAAACGACCATATTAACGACGATAATAAGGACGATAATAACAACGATAATATCGATGTTAATGACGATAATAACGACGATATTAACGACGATATTAACGACGATATTAACGACGATAAAGCGACGAAAATAACGACGATAATATCGATGATAATGACGATAATAACGACGATATTAACGACGATAATAACGACGATAATATCGATGATAATGACGATAATAACGATGGTATTAACGACGATACAAGGACGATAATGACGACGATATTATCGATGACAATGACGATAATAACGACGATAATATCGATGTTAATGACGATAATAACGACGATATTAACGACGATAATAACGACGATAATAACGACGATAAAACGACGATATTAACGACGATAATAAGGACGATAATAAGGACGATAATAACGACGATAATATCGATGATAATGACGATAATAACGACGATAATAACGACGATAATAACGAAGATAATAATGATGATAATAAGGATAATAACGACACTAATATCTACGATAATAACGACGATAAAACGACGATATTATCGACGATAATAAGGACGATAATAAGGACGATAATAACGACGATAATAACGGCGATAATATCGATGATAATGACGATAATAACGACGATATTAACGACGATAAAACGTCGATATTAACGACGATATTAACGACGATAAAGCGACGATAATAACGACGATAATATCGATGATAATGGCGATAATAACGACGATATTAACGACGATAATAACGACGATAATATCGATGATAATGACGATAATAACGACGGTAATAACGACGAATATTACGACGATAAAACGACGATATTAACGACGATAATGACGACGATAATAACGATGACAATGACGATAATAACGACGATAATAACGACGATATTAACGATGATAATAAGGACGATAATAAGGACGATAATAAGGACGATAATGACGACGATAATAACGACGATAATATTGATGATAATGACGATAATAACGACGATATTAACGACGATATTAACGACGATAAAGCGACGATAATAACGACGATAATATCGTTGATAATGACGATAATAACGACGATATTAACGACGATAACAAGGACGATAATGACGACGATATTATCGATGACAATGACGATAATAACGACGATATTAACGACGATATTAACGACGATATTAACGACGATAAAACGACGATAATAACGACGATAATATCGATGATAATGACGATAATAACGACGATATTTACGACGATAATAACGACGATAATAACGACGATAAAACTACGATATTAACGACGATAATAAGGACGATAATAAGGACGATAATAACGACGATAATATCGATGATAATGACGATAATAATGACGATATTAACGACGATAAAACGACGATATTAACGACGATATTAACGACGATAAAGCGACGATAATAACGACGATAATATCGATGATAATGACGATAATAACGACGATATTAACGACGATAATAACGACGATATTAAAGACGATATTAACGACGATAAAACGACGATAATAACGACGATAATATCGATGATAATGACGATAATAACGACGATATTAACGACGATAATAACGACGATAATAACGACGATAAAACTACGATATTAACGACGATAATAAGGACGATAATAAGGACGATAATAACGACGATAATATCGATGATAATGACGATAATAATGACGATATTAACGACGATAAAACGACGATATTAACGACGATATTAACGACGATAAAGCGACGATAATAACGACGATAAAATCGTTGATAATGACGATAATAACGACGATATTAACGACGATAACAAGGACGATAATGACGACGATATTATAAATGACAATGACGATAATAACGACGATAATATCGATGTTAATGACGATAATAACGACGATATTAACGACGATAATAACGACGATAAAACGACCATATTAACGACGATAATAAGGACGATAATAAGGACGATAATAACGACGATAATATCGATGTTAATGACGATAATAACGACGATATTAACGACGATATTAACGACGATATTAACGACGATAAAGCGACGATAATAACGACGATAATATCGATGATAATGACGATAATAACGACGATATTAACGACGATAATAACGACGATAATATCGATGATAATGACGATAATAACGATGGTATTAACGACGATAACAAGGACGATAATGACGACGATATTATCGATGACAATGACGATAATAACGACGATATTAACGACGATAATAACGACGATAATAACGACGATAAAACGACGATATTAACGACGATAATAAGGACGATAATAAGGACGATAATAACGACGATAATATCGATGATATTGACGATAATAACGACGATATTAACGACGATAATAACGACGATAATAACGACGATAATAATAATGATAATAAGGATAATAACGACGATAATAACGACGATAATAAGGACGATAATAAGGACGATAATAACGACGATAATATCGATGATAATGACGATAATAACGACGATATTAACGACGATAATAACGACGATAATAACGAAGATAATAATGATGATAATAAGGATAATAACGACGATAATATCTACGATAATAACGACGATAAAACGACGATATTATCGACGATAATAAGGACGATAATAAGGACGATAATAACGACGATAATAACGGCGATAATATCGATGATAATGACGATAATAACGACGATATTAACGACGATAAAACGTCGATATTAACGACGATATTAACGACGATAAAGCGACGATAATAACGACGATAATATCGATGATAATGGCGATAATAACGACGATATTAACGACGATAATAACGACGATAATATCGATGATAATGACGATAATAACGACGGTAATAACGACGAATATTACGACGATAAAACGACGATATTAACGACGATAATGACGACGATAATAACGATGACAATGACGATAATAACGACGATAATAACGACGATATTAACGATGATAATAAGGACGATAATAAGGACGATAATAAGGACGATAATGACGACGATAATAACGACGATAATATTGATGATAATGACGATAATAACGACGATATTAACGACGATAATAACGACGATAATAACGACTATAAAACGACGATATTAACGACGATAATAAGGACGATAATAAGGACGATAATAACGACGATAATATCGATGATAATGACGATAATAACGACGATATTAACGACGATAATAACGACGATAATAACGACGATAATAATGATGATAATAAGGATAATAACGACGATAATAACTACGATAATAACGACGATAAAACGACGATATTATGGACGATAATATCGACGATAATAACGACGATAAAGCGACGATAATAACGACGATAATATCGATGATAATAAGGATAATAACGACAATAGTAACGATGAAATGACGATAATAACGACGATAATATTGATGATAATGACGATAACAACGACGATATTAACGACGATAATAACGACGATATTAACGACGATATTAACGACGATAAAGCGACGATAATAATGACGATAATATCGTTGATAATGACGATAATAACGACGATATTAACGACGATAATAACGACGATATTAACGACGATATTAACGACGATAAAGCGACGATAATAACGACGATAATATCGTTGATAATGAAGATAATAACGACGATATTAACGACGATAACAAGGACGATAATGACGACGATATTATCGATGACAATGACGATAATAACGACGATATTAACGACGATATTAACGACGATATTAACGACGATAAAACGACGATAATAACGACGATAATATCGATGATAATGACGATAATAACGACGATATTAACGACGATAATAACGACGATAATAACGACGATAAAACTACGATATTAACGACGATAATAAGGACGATAATAAGGACGATAATAACGACGATAATATCGATGATAATGACGATAATAATGACGATATTAACGTCGATAAAACGACGATATTAACGACGATATTAACGACGATAAAGCGACGATAATAACGACGATAATATCGATGATAATGACCATAATAACGACGATATTAACGACGATAATAACGACGATATTAACGACGATATTAACGACGATAAAGCGACGATAATAACGACGATAATATCGTTGATAATGACGATAATAACGACGATATTAACGACGATAACAAGGACGATAATGACGACGATATTATAGATGACAATGACGATAATAACGACGATAATTCGATGTTAA
The DNA here is from genome assembly GCA_911387685.1 of Dolichovespula media. Lineage (NCBI taxonomy): Eukaryota > Metazoa > Arthropoda > Insecta > Hymenoptera > Vespidae > Dolichovespula > Dolichovespula media. The sequence continues at coordinate 43,248 of CAJVQJ010000109.1, forward strand.
TGACGATAATAACGACGATATTAACGACGATAATAACTACGATAAAACGACCATATTAACGACGATAATAAGGACGATAATAAGGACGATAATAACGACGATAATATCGATGTTAATGACGATAATAACGACGATATTAACGACGATATTAACGACGATATTAACGACGATAAAGCGACGATAATAACGACGATAATATCGATGATAATGACGATAATAACGACGATATTAACGACGATAATAACGACGATAATATCGATGATAATGACGATAATAACGATGGTATTAACGACGATAACAAGGACGATAATGACGACGATATTATCGATGACAATGACGATAATAACAACGATATTAACGACGATATTAACGACGATAATAACGACGATAAAACGACGATATTAACGACGATAATAAGGACGATAATAAGGACGATAATAACGACGATAATATCGATGATAATGACGATAATAACGACGATATTAACGACGATAATAACAACGATAATAACGACGATAATAACAATGATAATAAGGATAATAACGACGATAATAACTACGATAATAACGACGATAAAACGTCGATATTATCGACGATAATATCGACGATAATAACGATGATAATCACGATAATAACGACGTTATTAATGACGATAATAACGACGATAATAACGACGATAAAGCGACGATAATAACGACGATAATATCGATGATAATAACGATAATAACGACAATAGTAACGATGAAATGACGATAATAAAGACGATTATAATGATGATAATAAGGATAATAACGACGATAATAACTACGATAATAACAACGATAATATCGATGATAATGACGATAATAACGACGATAATAACGACGATATTAACGACGATAACAAGGACGATAATGACGACGATATTATCGATGACAATGACGATAATAACGACGATAATATCGATGTTAATGACGATAATAACGACGATATTAACGACGATATTAACGACGATAAAGCGACGATAATAACGACGATAATATCGATGTTAATGACGATAATAACGACGATATTAACGACGATAATAACGACGATAAAACGACCATATTAACGACGATAATAAGGACGATAATAACAACGATAATATCGATGTTAATGACGATAATAACGACGATATTAACGACGATATTAACGACGATAAAGCGACGAAAATAACGACGATAATATCGATGATAATGACGATAATAACGACGATATTAACGACGATAATAACGACGATAATATCGATGATAATGACG